>JAFIRS010004068.1:0-101819 GCA_018342105.1 Gonioctena quinquepunctata
CCCCTTCTTAAAACTATTATGAACAAAAATACAATCTCTGTATCTCCAAGGTAAAATTTTTGCTTCATTTCATGCACTATGCCAAAAAGCTGCAACAATGTACGTATGCGGAAAATATATTTTTTTTAACATGAATTCACACAAGATGCGTTAAAATCCAATTGAATTATTATTGAAATATTGTGGGTACAAGATAAGTTTAAGGATAGGTTAAGTCATGAAATACCTCTTATGATGCAAGATTAGGTTAGATTAGCAAACTGATGTGTCACTGTTGAGATTGATAAATAAATAAATGTATTTTATGGAGTTGAGTTTTATTTGACATATTTTTACAATTTGATAATGTCTCAATTCAATAAAGTCATCATTGTCTTCATCTTCATCATCGATATGGGGCAGTTCATATTTCTGGATGATGTCATCAGTGTACGGTAACAGATCTTTGGAGATATCCTTTCAGATCGCATTTGACCATTTCCTCACAAAATTGGTACAAGTCCATATCTCCTTCACCAAATTTCTCACAAGATACGCACCAGAGTTATACTGCTCATGTTTTTCGAACACCTTCGAACTTCATCTTCATCGAACAAACATTCAGGTCATAATTCATTGCATGGAGGGCATCCCAACTCAATGTATAAAAATTATAGAATTATTGTCCATCGGAGGTTTCACTAGTAGTACTTACACAAAATAATAGAGCGTCCACATATTGAAAGGTCTGAAATAAAAAAATTATAGAATTATTGTCCATCGGAGGTTTCACTAGTAGTACTTACACAAAATAAAGTTTTGATAAAAAATGCTCTAATGTATCTTTCAAAAAAAATAAAAATGGAATATCTATATTTTACATTAAACTACTTTACTATGTCTCAACTTTAAATAAACTATTGGAGTATGTAAAAAATGTTGAATTCCTAGGATGGGTCAAATTTCACCAGAGTTCATGTTCTTGAATCTTCTGAAATTTGTGACCTTTCTCAAATATGTGAGTGTATACTTGACACCAGAAGCATTGATGCAAACTACATCACTATCTTTGAATTGGTTTTGCAATACCTTTAGACAAACATGATTTGAATGAATCACATTCATATAATCTTTCTGTAATGTTGAAGAAATCGATCTATCGAATCGGACGGTATAAACGGTGATACTTTTTATAATGAAGGGTTTATTCATTGGAAGGGAAAGATATTGTTTTCTGTTCTAAAATTTTCACCTTTTGCACAATTATTGATCTGATTATTTCCAAAGTCTACTTCAGTAAGCAATCATAGTAAAACTTACGATATATATACATATATATATATATATATATATATATATATATATATATATTCCACTTGTCACACCATATAGAGCACACATTTATATTAATAGAATTTTAAACAACGCTAATGTGATTGTAGTAACTTTGAACTTCGTTTCATTCCTTGATCTACCTTTTTTCTTTTATATATTATATATATATATAGATTATTCACACTGAAAAAATACACTAACTCAACTACCACTTGGCTAAATCACACACTTTTTTTGAATTCTCACCAACGCATCCATCCTTTTTATAGGAGGCAAAACACCGCCCCACTACATTAAGTGAAACAACTCAACAACTCAACAGAAAAAAAAGTCATTTTTTCAATTTGACCTTGACTCTTGATGTGTTCTAAAATTAGTTGGATTATAGTCATCAAAAGAACTACATCAACTAGAAGTCAATTCAGTGAGTGTATTTTTCAATGACATTACATGATGATAATAATATTCTATTTAAATTTTGGCTAACCAATTAAATACTTGGGGCAAAGTGTTCAAGAGTCATCTAGTTCGAGGACTCGAACTCTTGTCGAATTCAATTTCATTGAATAAAAATAATTTTTTCGTTAGAATATAGTGATTTATGTAGAGATAGTTCCTCAATAAAAAAATGCATTCAACAGCTCTTCATTGGAATATTTCTACAAGTAAGTCAAATTATTATTATAATATCAGCGGAATATATTAACAATTCTTTTTTGTTTCAGTTTCCGACATACATTATTCAAGTCAGTATTGGATCAAATCAATCGATATTCAACCATCGAGAGTTTGAGCTCTCATATCAATGGAGACGACACCCAACCATTCTGAAACGTTGCTTCCCTAAAGATGAAGTCGCTAGATGTATGTGAAAAATTCAACTCTGGCATTGAGTTTCATGACAATCTACTGAAATATTGCAGTTATGTGGAAAAAAATTGACAAATGTGATTTGAATATGATTCTACTGATGCAATTACCATATCAAAAACACATCTATCCATATCTTGGAATAAAATTAATGAAATATAACAATAATTATTTATCCAAACCCTCATATTTCCACCCCTAGTTGAAAAACAATCCATTCAATATGTATGTGACAAACGCCGGCTGTACCGTTTAGACAAAATATTGATAATTGCATTCACTTCAATGGTAAAAATTGCACAATAGGCTCGTCAATTAGATATGGTGGTCAACGCACCATTCTTCGAACCAACCTTCCCTTCATTGTAACTTACTATTATACATTGAGTTTTGGCAAATAAATGAAAAAGTCCTTTCAGTCTCAGTTTAGCAGAAATCGATATTAGTTCAGTGTTGAATCATCGTGTTTAGCGCAGATATTTTACAGTGATATATTCCACAAATTTTGTGCAAAACAATTGTTTTAGTGATTTCGACATAATATGTATTATGTGTCAGTAGATTCTGTGCAGAACAATTGTTTTAGTGAGTTCGACATAATATGTATTATGTGTGAGTAGATTTCAATATTATATGTGAATAATGTGCTCCTTTTTTCATCATGAGAACATATGAATCATATTGATCGCTAGTATTATTCAGAAATCAACTAGCAATATATTTCACTGACGAAGGTATAGCCTCACAGCTCACTGAATATTATAATAAGAAATAACATGGGAATTACCTAAATTTAAAATTTAGAATTCATGTTTCTGCATGTTTGAGAATTTTCCAGTACTCTTCAGATACAATAATTCAATTATTTGATAAAAGATGGAATAGATAGTTACGATATGCAATGAATTATGGCTAGACTATATGAGTGTGAATATTAGCAAGATGAGTGGATTGAAAAATTCCAATAATACTTACCCTTCAAAATCCAAGATGTATATAGCGATCATCATTTCAATTAATATTGATGATTATGAAGTTGGCTAGAATTGTATATCATATCAGAAATACATTCAATGTAATATACTTCCATTGATTATTCACAAGAAAGCAATGGGAAAATTTGCGATATTCCTATTTGTTATTCAGTTGTTCTATAGCTATTCTGAAATATGTTACACTCAGACTGTCAACTTCATAAAACTTTATTTTTTTCGTCAATGTTCAAAGTTTGAATTGAAATTGTCGACTCCTCGTGGAAATATATGAATGAAATGGTCTTTTTTTGTCATGTAGGAAGTGTGTATCGATTTTTCGATCAGGTTGGCGTGTTCATAATTTTCATCAATAATTCTTGCGGTATTTTGCTTTCCTTCTATGATACATGAAACGTCCACTATTCAATCGAATTCATTCTGATATGTGTACATATCCAATCAAATCTTCTCCAGTAAGAGTGTAATATTATTTATTAAGCCTTTTTTTTTTTAATAATAATAGAAATATCTATAATTCCTCCAATCACTCTAGAAATAATTAATTTTACATTTTTCACATTTCGAATATCATTGAATACAATGGAGCAAAGCCTACAATAGTGTCATTACTGAACTCCAACATTATTCCTCATAATTGATAAATGCCCAAACCAAGTTCATATCACTTTTGTGTCACATATCAAAGATCTTATGAACCAAAAACAATGAAATAGTAATCTACAACTGAAATCTATAGCACACTACCTCGATTCGAGAATCAACTTCTTATTTCGTAAAAAATATCATCCTTTCAATTCTCACAATCAAGAAATTTAGAAAAACAACATCATATTTTCTATGTCATAATATCATAGAATAGAATGAAACGAATCCATGCATTAGTCGACAATTGATAATAGCAATGATTGAGCGTCAGTCCAATCGAGTAATATACATTCATATTTTTCCATATCTCAAATAACAATTAATATCATGAAGCAGAAACCTCAATGAAAGATAATATTGTCATTATCAAAGTTCATATCACTTTTGTGTCACATATCAAATCCATACATATTCATTCTAATATATGCCCACAGTCAAAAATGATTATGAAATTTGGAATTTGTAATTTTTCGCTGACAAGTTGTTTTAAAATATTTTTTCTGTGATATACAAGAGTGGTTAAAATCATACGAACTTTAGTGATTATGGAATTCATGTATTTTGATTATTGGGAATTAATATGTTTTTTTCTAATCCAAAATAACAAGTTTAAGAATGGTTGCTCTGTTATTTCTCTTGGATGATTTTGGGAATCACTTTTTGTAACATCCATATTGTTCCAGTAAACGTTAGTATGTCATATTGCGATACTACTACTATTGTTGAATGTTTGATATTGCACTGTTTTTTGATAAAACCGCAGGATGTATGTACATGCAATAATGAATAATAATTTTGATTTGTGATAAAATTGACAAAAAAGTGGACGCATATATAATTATCGAATAATGTACACTTGACATTTCATCATCGTTTTTGGCGCGAGTGCAAGTGCACACTGCAGTATTGGGGGAAAGGGTGGGGTGTTGGAAAAATATTTATAAAGTGTAGACTTTTTTTACATAATCATTCTCAACACTTTTCAAGACGACGAGTAGTACGTGTGTGTGTGTGTTTGTTAAAGTTTATAACTACGATGAATTCCAACGATATTAGTATTTTGGAAAAATTACTTACTGCTGACGAACATAGCAGTGTTGAAGTAGCAACAGCATCAAAAGAGGACGATGACGTGATGGATTTGAATTTTGATATTGATGAATTCATTTTGATAAGTGCGGCTGAGGTGCCAGATCTGCAAGATGTTTCTATATCTCAATTGCCAACCAGTTCTCCACCTGTGATCTCTATTCCTGACCAAATCATTGAAAAGGCTCCTGTCATCCAAGTTCTTCAGGATATTCAGGTCCAGCCTCCAAAACGAAGAG
This sequence comes from Gonioctena quinquepunctata, assembly GCA_018342105.1. Lineage (NCBI taxonomy): Eukaryota > Metazoa > Arthropoda > Insecta > Coleoptera > Chrysomelidae > Gonioctena > Gonioctena quinquepunctata. Next base: position 5,153 of record JAFIRS010004068.1, read on the forward strand.
GAGATCTACACTTGACCTTCCCACCGCCACCACTCGAACTCTAAAACAAGATGCTGCTTTGAACAGTTCCAAGCCGAGTACCTCGAAATCGTCGACATCGCCCTCCAAAGCTAAGGGAAGATCGAAAAGAAGGATGCATCTTCGAAAATTACATCCGCAGCCATTGGATCGCTAGCTTCGTATGTGCCACTGCAAATTTATACTCAGCAGAGAAATATTGCAAAACGTAAGATCGATGAATCCAACAATACCATCACAATGTGTGCTCAAGCTGATGAAGAATTAGATGAAGAAGTTGCAGTCGCGTATAAAATGGATAAAGAGATTGCTGAAATGCAAAAGAAGTCTGATGCCATCAAACAAAGGGTGGATAGAGATAGAAAATACAACACCAGCATTCGAAAGCAAGCAGAAATGGCTAGGCTGGAATCGATCCCAAACCTATGATGACATATTTAAAGTATTAACATATAAACAAAATCATCATTTGAAACAGCCTATGATGCAATGACATCAATTCTCGAAGAATGGCAAAAAGAGCTGAACAATTGTCTTTTGAGTGAAAGTGATTAAGTACATGTTTTTTTTGTAATGTATATGATTTTTTGTTGTTGTAATATTGTTTCCTCACGATTTTTTTTATATGATAATAAAACAAATTTTACAATATATTTTTCATTTCGATACCAAATATCATTAAATGCTAAACACTCGCATTTTTTTAATCTGTGAATTGTTTTCATTGGAAACAACCTAGCCACTTGACAAACACTCAAACACTCTATTTCCTTCAATATCTTCTCGGCCAACATTGAGATTTTGTGTTTTCTTCAATTCAACTTCATAGAAACAACATTGAATGAGATTCTTATCTATATGTCTTTGAGAATGTATGTTTTTGGATATGTGCTGCTAATTTTCACGATCTTGAATAATTCCGTGGTGAAACTGGCTTCGACACCCTTTTCGAATTTTAAAGTTAATACTTTATTTTCATCTTTTTCATACTATTATTGAGTATTTTGAAACAAGCAGGTTATAAACCGATTGCAAATCAGTTTGACGAATTTTTGAAATTGTAAAAAAATATTTTTGAAGTTATCTTTGCAAAAGTTGTTACTTTAGGAAATATTAATATAAACATTAATAAATATTATAAAATTGGTCTGGTGCATATTTGTCGGTATTAACTTTGTCTGGCAAGTTAATGAAGCGTCGCGATGCCATAGCCATTGCTAAACAGGTGCCAGAATCGTTATTCCGTTTTAAGCGCAACTTAAACTAACGAATAAATATTATTTCAAGTTTTAGAAAAAGCACCTCTGAAAAATGCATGTGATCTTCAGGGCTAGGGGATTGCTTTTGAGAAAATTGTTGTAAATTGACTTCTAGCTGATGAAGTTCTTTTGTTGACTATAATTCAACTTCTGATCAACAATGAATTCACGCACACATTTCATGAGGAATAAATCCCCCCACCACACTAAGTGTCATCGAATAAGACATTCCAACTAATCTTGCAACACATCAAGAATCAAGGACAAATTGAAAAAATCCATTTTCCAAATCTACCAAACTTCAACCAACATGGAATGATTCTCTCATTCAACATGCAATATGTGCTCCCCTCTCACTTGATTTGATTTCATAATACACATACTAGAAAAAATCAATAGTCCTATTACGCAGTGTTCAAGGTCAGGCAAATTGCCTTGAATCATCGCAGAGTTGTCGAAGACTCTGAAAAATCAATAGACCTGTGGCGTTGATGTTGGCTCGAAAGTCGTGCACACTCCCCATTGATGAATCATCTCAGTGGTTAGGGTGATTGAAGAATATGAAAAGTAGGCTGTGACGCTGATGCTAGTTCATGCATACTGAAATGAATGCGCGATCCCTTTCCCATCGAATTCGGTTTCATAATACACATACGCAGTGACCAAGGTCATGCAAATCGCCTTGAATCATCGCAGAGTTGATGAAGACTTTGAAAAAATCAATAAACCTGTGGCGTTGATGTTGACTCGAAAGCCGTGCACACCCCCCATTGATGAATCATCTCAGTGGTTAGAGTGATTGAAGAATATGAAAAGTAACGCTGATGCTAGTTCGAAGGTCATGTACCACACTCTCATGCATACTGAAATTAATGCGCGATCCCTTTCCCATCGACTAGCGTTACAAGGTCAACGAGAAATGAATCCCCAAGGTCATGCAAACACCACACTATCACCAGGGCACTTCAATGTCAATGATACACGACCTTCAACCTCCCCATCTCAAGGTTACTTCAAGGTTAACACATACACACATAGCCAACCCCCCCTTCTCAAGGTCATGGGGAGGGGGGTCAAGGTCATTGGGAGGATCCCTGAAACCGGCTCAAAACCACTACTCGAAAGCGTTGCTACCAAAGGTCTACCACCCACATAATGTATTAAAAATACAAACTCGTTTGACTCATTTCTACAAGGCTGATTTTTTTTTCTCTCGTTAGTTTATTTGATAAAATGGCATGAAAATGTAGTCTACTGGAAATATGTTGTTAAAGCCTTGGTAGACTCAACGGAATTCACGGTCTCCCGACCGCAGCCACTGCGCCGATCCGTTACAGGACGCTCTGAATTATTGCATTTACCGGCATCAATGAAAATCTACTAAGCTATTTTTTTCTACAAGCAGTTCATTCAACTTATTGTTGAATAAGCGTCGTCTACTCTCAGACTAAACCCAGCGTCTCACTGCGCGAGACTTGACGAGTTTGGCTTGGAGGATTGTGCTTGGAGCATAGGAGTGCGCTTTGGAGACCGAAAACGTCGGAAAATCCGTACCATTTCTAGACATCAGATTCGTAAAAGGGTTATGAGAATTTCAGATGTAAGTTTACACAATAAAAATCTTAAAATGATCTAAAAATTTTTTTTAGTCAATGCTTACCCTCCCAGATTAATTAAAAGTATACTGTTCAACACATCACCCATTATAGAGCCACAACATAGTGATATGAATCTCAATATATCGAATCATAACACAATGACTACTATCAATACTACCCCCAGTATTTTACCTCCTTACTATATATAAGAGATATTTCACCCAAACAAGCTAGACTTTTCAAATCCATTGATAACATCAAAATAGACAACAAAATAGTTCCCATAATCAAGTCTATATACTCCAAAGTGGAAGACAAAATTCCAATTCAAGACAATAGCAATATTACATACAAGGTGATTCAAAAGTACTTTGACAAACTTCAGGAGGTGATTCCTAACAATATTCTAATATGAATTGTCCAAATAAATATATGTCCGGAAACGCTTCGTTTCTAAGATACAGAGTGTTGAAGTTTTATTTTTATTCTCGTTTTTTTAAGTTACTTTCGAAATACTGACCTTAATCAAACGAAAATTAGTATTGAGAGGTTTTTTGAAGGGTCGAATTCGAACCTGATGTTATTATTGCTCTTTTCCTTTTTTGAAGATTTATAACTTTTTTGAGCGTACTTCTAGCACATTTTTCAGTGAAAAACTAAATTCTCCTTCATATCTGAGTAAAAAAACTACCCTTGTTACAAGTCGCTATAAGCAACCGTTTTCTAGATATTTGGACTTGAAAATTTCAAGTCGATTATTTGATAATCGATGCTTGTTGAAGTTATTACCATTAATTTGCATTTTTCACAAGGATGCTTAGGAAATGAATTTGACGTTTGAGTAAGTAGTTTTGGTTTTTTGTAGGGTGCGCCACCTATTCTATTTAATTTTACTCGCTTGAAATAGTTATTTTTGTATCAAGGGTGCAAAATCTGTATTTGTTTCAATAAAATTTGCAAGAAATATCAACATTTCATTTCAAGAAATTTCGAATATGTAGAATAAAATAAAATAAAGAAAACTTGATTGTTTTCAAATAAATTTTTGAAAATGTCCATCTTCAGCGAAGATACAGGCATTCAGTCTTCTAGTCATAGAATCTCGTACCCGCTCAAAAATTATAGGTGTGTTTCTTATTGTTTCACAGGCGTCTACTATTCGGTTTCTTAGATCTTCCTCGTTCGCTACTGGAGTTTTATAAACTAGTGATTTCAAATGTCCCCAAAAATTTAAATCTAGCGGGTTTAGATCTGGGGCCTTGGTGCACATGCCTGGTTAGGTTCTCCTACACCCCTACCGATCCATCGATTTGGATAGACAGTGTTAAGGAATTCCCTGGCTACAACGCTAAAATGGGCCGGAGCCCCATCATGCATAAACCACATGCGGATACGAATTTCTAATGGTACATTCTGAAGCAGTCCCGGCAATTCATTTTCTTGAAAGCCTCTGTAAGTTGCGCCATTCAGTCGGAACGGAAGAAAGAAAGGACCTATCAAGTAATTATCAATTATTGCCGCCCATACATTTACAGAAAATTTATACTGATAATGTCTTTCAATAACTGCGTGCGGATTTTCCAGAGCCCAAACATGGTTGTTGTGAAAGTTTATGATAGCATTTCAGGAGAAGTTTGCCTCGTCCGTGAAGAGTACATATCTTAAAAATTGAGGAATTCCAGCCAATTTTCTCAAAAGCCACTGACACATAGTAATGCGTTGGGGAAAGTCCCGTGGCAAAAGAGCTTGTACCCATTGAATATGGTATGGATAAAATTGTTGATCGTGGATTATAGTGACTTATAATTTTCAGTAGATACCTACGACTATTGCTTGAGCAGGCAGCACTGTTTTGACTGTAGGCAACATTGGTTTTGATTACGACAAAAGAGAGAATAAAGTGACGTTTGTCAAAGTGTGGTTTTAATGCGGGCAATTATACAAAAAGCCATCAAAAGCCACAACAAACTTGGCGAAGATTGAAAACGCAATTGGGTGCTGTTCTAGTGCAAATACATTCAATATTTGATGGAAGATTCCGCTCAACTATTCAACATGGATGCACAGCAGTTCGCGAAATTACTCGAGTCTTTCAACAAAAGTCAGGATATCCTACTTCAGCAGATCACCAAAACTTCACACATACCGTCTACCAATAGCAGATTTTATAGTCCAATTGCGTCGGAGTGTTAGTGATTGCGATTTTATATCACCCTGCAACTGTAAAATTTGTATTTCCGATATGTTTTTAAGAGCACAGTTCATCAGAGGACTTTAAGATAATTCAATAAGAGAAAAATCCTACAGTCAAATGAAACATCTTTTGATGAAATAGTAAAGACATCTTTATCTATCGAAGCTGCCAAAATGGACAGTCGTTTGCTGGGGGCCAACCAACCGTCTATATCAGATTCATCAACTGTTTCAGATATAAACAAAATTTCACGCTCTTCAAGAAGTGATGTTCACTTTTCTCATCGAAGGAATCGTTCCAAAAGCAAGACATTGGCGACCACCTAGGAATTGATAATTTATGCATTAGGTGTGCTTCAAATTCACACAGAGTCGGAGATTGTCCTGTAAAACCTAACGAACTTCGCTGTACCTCATGTTCTTCAACAGGTCATGTAAAACGAGTATATATCAAAACACTCTTGGCTTCAAAGAAAAAGTCAAGTTATAGTACGCATTCGGTTGAAGAATTTTCAAATTTTGAACAGGTTTGTGGTATCAATAACATTGTGGATGTTCATGAAAATAATAAGGCACCTGCGGATTCCTCGAAATTCTTCGTCACTATCAGTATTCAAGGTCTTCCACAAACATTTGAGGTTGATTCCGGAGCAGGTTTTACCCTCCTTTCTCGTTCATGTTATAAAAAATTGAAACTTAATATGCCTCTTCAGAAATCTAAATTGATATTCCGTTCTTATACGAAAAATCTCTTTACACCCGATGGAATGCTAGAAGTCAATGTTCAATATAAAGATAAGATATCCACTGAAAAACTTTATGTTGTTCCTGACGACTATTCGCCATTATTAGGTCGTGTATGGATACGACCCTTGGGTATTGAATTGAGAGAATTGGATCAGGAAATCACAGTATCAAAAACTTTACAGATTCATTCGATAGGAGACATTTTCGACAAGTACGCTTCAATATTTGAACAGAAGATTGGTTGTATCCCTGGAATCATGTGTTCTCTCCACTTGACAGAAGGAGCCAAACCGATTTTCATTCGTGAACGTGATTTCCCATACGCTTTGAGAGCAGCAGTAGATGAAGAACTAGATTCACTAGGAAGAGATGCTATAATCGAGAAAACAAATCATAGTTATTGGGGTTCTCCATTGGTATGTGTCCCTGAGACTGAAAATAAAGTTAGACTATGCGTTGATTATAAAATTGGAGTTAATCCACAGTTACAATCTGCGCATTATCCAATCCGTCGAATAGATGAAATTCTAAACTGTCTTCGAAATGCTTCATATTTCTATTCTTTGGACCTGTTCAAAGCCTATCTTCACGTGAAAATGGATGCAGATAGAGCAGAAATCCAGACTATATCGACACATCGTATAACATACACAATGAATCGTCTATCCTTCGGAATCAAAACTGCACCGAGCGAATTTAACCGAATGCTAGATCAAATTCTCCATGGATTAGAAGGAACCTCATTCTACTTCGATGATATAATTGTGTTCGAAAAATCAAAGGAAGAATGCGAGATTAGGCTAAACAGATGCCTTTCACGACTTCAAAAGTATGACCTCCATCTTAATAAAGAAAAATGCAAATTTTTCAAGACAGACATTCAGTATCTTGGATATACAATTCGACATAATCAAATTTTGAAATCTCCAATCAAAGTCAAGGCAATAGTAGATATGCCCCCAAACCTACGAATGCAGATGAAGTCAGAAGATTTCTTGGTATGGTTACGTACTATTCAAGATTCATACCAGATTGTTTGACAAAAACGTACTCACTGACAAAAATACTGCAGAAAAATTCCAAATTCTTCTGGAATCAGTCATGTGAAGCTGCTTTCATAAGGCTGAAGAAAGAAATTACCAGCGATAGGGTTCTCGTGCCTTTCGATCCAGAGCTACCGATTGTTCTCACATGTGACGCTAGCCCTACAGGTATCGCTGGGGTTCTTTCACATATGGTAGACGAACAAGAACGTCCAATAGCGTTCGCATCTCGTTCGCTTACACCCACTGAGAGAAACGATAGCCAGTTTGACAGAGAAGCACTTGCGATCGTCTTTTCTGTAAGTCTTTCTATATGTATTTATATGGGAATCACTTTCAACTCATCACTGACAATCAGCCTCTGATCAGAATCTTCCACTATTCTAATAAACTTCCAGCCATGACTTCGGCACACTTCTTCGATATGCCTCATTTCAACATGAGGTTATCTTGACGATGGAAGATAGTGACTAAAGTTTATCTTTCAGTCGCAGATGATTCCACATCTGATTTTATAAACATCCTGTTTATGTTTTCAACAAATCAATCAGGATTCGATTATGAAACTAAATTTAAGAAAGGTTCTGATAACACTAATGTTGATTGTTTGTCGAGAGCACCAGTTTATTCGAACATTCAAACCATTGATATCTTCATAAATCAGGAAGTTTCCAATATCTGCTCATGTTCAGTTTTTCAAATTTCTTCCACGACTGTTACTGCAGAGATCATCGTTCAAAAAACAGACAAGGATCCCGAACTCTCCAAACTCAAGAATGACTTATTCCGCAATAGCAATTGTGAAAATCAAGATTATACACTCGACGGTGGTGTATTATTCAAAGGACAAGGAGTAGTAATTCCTCGCTCTCTTCACAATTTGTCTTGAAGGAACTACACAGCACACATATGGCTAGTACAAAAATGAAACAGCACGAAAATATTGCACGTGGTCAGGTATCGATCGTGCGATTGAGGATCTTTCAAAATCATGTGAAGCTTGTGCTGTCCTCAAATCAAGTCTGCCTAAAGCACCAATACATCCGTGGGAGGAACCTGAAGATAATTGGGATCGTATCCACATGGATTATGCAGGTCCGTACGGAGGAAAACATTTGCTAATCTTAGTAGATGCAAAATCGAAATGGGTTGAGGTTCGTGTTTCGAATATAGCACCTACAAGCATAAAAACTCGAAAATATCTTCTCCACATATGGATTCCCTAGAGTCTCGGTATCGGACAACGCCGTGATCTTTTTAAGTGAAATTTTTAAGAAGTTGTGTTTTTCAAATGGAATTTTCCAAAAGTTTTCTGCACCAGGACACCCGCAAACCAATGCACTTGCGGAACGGAATGTACCTACTCTCAAAAGTCGATTGAAGGCTATGGAGAATGAACCACATACACTTCAGAAAAAACTGCAAGAAATCATGCAAATCTACAGAGCAACACCGCTTGCGGAAGGAAAAACCCCTGAAGAATTGTACCTGAAAAGAAGTATTCGTACAGGTTGGATGCAATCAGGCCATTCCATGAGCAACAACATACTTCTCGACCAGTTGTAGGTTTATGTTCATTCAAAGTTGGAGATCGTATACAATCTCGATATTATTCAAATAACAGGCCGACTTGGCGCTTTGGCGTAGTTTTGAAGAAATTTGGTTATTTGCATTACCTGATAAAGCTGGATAATGGCTATATTTATAAACGTCATATAGATCAACTCAGGAACACCAAAGTTGTTCAGAAATCATTTGTACCTGACACCAAGCCAACTGAAGAAGATACCCATGAACAAGACGACAGAAGTAAACAAGTGAACCTTCCGGAGTTACAGAATATTTTGTTGCCTCCACAGCCAGAGCTACAGAATCTTTTGTTGCCTTCACCTGAAGTTCCAACGCGTTCTGAGCCTGAGCCACCTGAACTTCATCAAACTCCGATTATTCCTGCAGAACTACCTTCAGTGCAACGTCAGCCATTGAGACGTTCAGAACGGATTCGTCATCACCCTGAACATCTCAATAATTACATTTTAAACATACAAATATTTGTTTGTTGTCGTGTTTTCATTTACATTCAATAGTGGGGGAGAATTATAGTGACTTATAATTTTCAGTAGATACCTACGACTACTGCTTGAGCAGGCAGCACTGTTTTGACTGTAGGCAACATTGTTTTTGATTACAATAAAAGAGAGAATAAAGTGACGTTTGTCAAAGTGTGGTTTTAATGCGGGCAATTATACAAAAGCCACAACATGGATAATTCTCCAAACTGTGGACTGAGTAGAGTTTCTGGATTCTTCTCGAGAGCGTTCAAAACAGCTTCTTCCAATTCTGGGGTTCGGGCTGCTCTAAATATTGTAACGTAAATAAACTTAACTTGGTTCTACTAATTTATTTCACACTTAATCTACAACTTAATTTATATTTCTACTCCACTGTATAGCTCGATCGTATGGGCTCGTTCAGACTGTTCTGACTCCACTTGAGGGTCGCCTATTTATCTCCGATACAGCATTCTCGATGTTTCGAATTCTGGCATGTTCCAATTGTTTCCAATATTGACCGTTGTTTTCCGTGGCAGAGCGACTGGATGGTTCTCGAATATCTCCGGGGATGATCTCATCGCTGTCGACGGCAACGCGCGAGGCGACAGGTCCGGCCTAGGTTCGTTACATTGCCCCCTTCTTAAAGACATTTCGTCCCGAAATTTCATCCTTGGAGTGTGACGATATCTGCATGACTCCCCATATCTGCACCGTGAAGTTCGATGGAAGTAACACTCCACGGTCTTCATGATCGGTCGTGGAAGAGGGTTACAGCAAACCAAAATCTTGACGCCGCTGGATCTGAATATCGCCTCCAGCATACTTCTTATGACTCTCCAGTCCAACCCATCAATACCACAGGACAATTTTGGAATTGCTAGATCCACCAGATTCTGGTCCACCATAGTATCTCTTAGTTTGGTGAGACTCTTCCAGACATCTTCATAGGACGGTTTATCTTGGGAATGCCTCTTGGTAACTAGGTAGTAGATGTTTCTCTGGCCTTTCTTCAACTGTAGCACCCACCAACTTCTGGATTCTGCCCCGCAGTGTTTGGAGTTGACCAAATTTCTTGGAGAACACTACGGCGATGCCCCTGGACATTCGAAGATCTTCTGCCACACAGTGCGCTAGTGCGTAGTCAGCAGGCACCTCGAAAAGGTCTCGTGACTCCTCTCTAGTAACCCCATGTAGAACTTTCTGCCCGTTTGAATACAAGGACATAAACTTCTCGAACGTCATATCATCCTCCGGTGGCTTGAGGGTGCGAACTTGGTCATGGTTTCCAGCGTAAGGGGCCAACCTGTTGAAATGGACGACCCTTGGTTTCCCTCGGGGTGGCTTATGGATTCGGTACACAAGGTCGTTTATCCTTTTCACGATTTTATACGGGCCTTCCCACGAGTTCCGCAACTTTGGTGATAGTCCACGACGACGTTTGGGGTTGTACAGCCAAACCAGGTCATCAACCTTAAATCCTCCAGCGTCGGCCTTGATGTCATAGGTCTTCTGTATTTTATCGCTGGCACTCTGGATGTTCAACCGGACTCGTTCGTGGATGTCGTCCATTCTCTGCCGAAGTTTGCTGACGTAGTCCTCTCCCGCAGTGTCTTGTCCTGGTGGTATCCCAAACTTCAGGTCACAAGGCAGTCGCAGTTCTCGGCCCATTATAATACTAGCAGGAGTTTGACCGGTTGACTCGTGTACTGCGGATCGATAGGCCATCAGGAACAAATGAAGATACTGGTCCCAGTCTCTTTGATGGTCAGAGACAACCTTGGACAAGTGGCGGTTGATCGTCCTGTTCATCCGTTCCACCATTCCATCGGACTGCGGATGTAGGGCCGTGGTTCTTGCCTTGCGGATGTTCAGCAGTAGACATATTTCTTGGAAAAGGTTGGATTCGAAATTTCTGCCTTGATCCGAGTGCAGCTCCATTGGAATACCGAATCGACATATCCACTCTTTCACCAAGACGTCGGCGACGGTGATGGCTTCCTGGTTGGGCAGGGCATAGGCTTCCGCCCACTTACTGAAGTAGTCCATTGCCACAAGGATGTATTTATTCCCGTGGTCGGATACGGGAAACGGGCCGGCGATGTCAATGGCGATTCTCTCGAACGGGCTGCCTACGTTGTACTGACGCATCGGGGCCTTGGGTCGTATTCGAAGTCCATTGCTAGCAGCACATACAGCGCACTTTCTGCACCAGTCCTGGACGTCAGCTTGACAATTGGCCCAGTAAAACCGCTGCCTCACTTTCTGCAGGGTCTTCGTCACTCCCAGATGTCCTCCGGCGACTCCATCATGGATTTCCCGCAGCACTTCCTCTCTTCTGTTCCTGGGAACAACTATTTGGCGCCTGTCTTCCCCACCAATATCGGCCTCCAACACACGTTTCAGGATCCCATTGTCCAGAATAAGAGAGTTCCATTGTGCCCAATAGGACTTAACAGCCGGCGAGTAACCTGCGACTTCCTGCCATGATTGTCTTCGATTGCCCTTCTTCCAGCTGACGACTAAGCCAAGGTCGGGGTCTCTCTCTTGGTCTCTCTGGATCTTGCTGTCATTCCAGTTGTCATCCATTGCCGCGGTTCTACAAAGTGTTGCTTCTTTCTCTTCTGCTCGTCGGCAATGTGAGCAATCATCTGGACATGGTCTTCGCGACAAGGCATCTGCATTCTTATGGCTAGTTCCGGCTCGATGTTCGATCTCGAAATCGAATTCTTGGAGTCTCTCGATCCAACGTGCTACTTGACCCTCAGGATTTTTGAACTGTAAGAGCCATTTGAGAGCTGCATGGTCAGTTCTCAACAGGAATCTTCTTCCATACACGTACTTGTAGAAGTGTTTCACTCCCTTCACAACAGCTAACAGCTCTCGCCTGGTGACACAGTAATTGCGCTCTGGTTTGCTAAGCGTCTTGCTGAAATAACCAATGACCTTCTCCTGTCCCTCCTGGATCTGAGATAGGACAGCTCCAAGTCCCACGTTGCTGGCGTCCGTATCCAAAATGAATTTCCCTTTGGGTAGGGATAGCTCAGTACAGGTGCGTTGATCAAAGCTCCTTTCAGCTTCCTGAATGAGTCTTGACATTCTTCGGACCACTGGAACTTTGTTTGACCCTCCGTGAGCCTGGTCAGTGGTTTAGCGATGTTGGCGAATCCCAGCACATATCGGCGATAGTATGTGCATAAACCAAGGAAACTTCGAAGTTGGTGAATGTCTTTTGGGATGGGCCAATCCTTAACTGTGTAACGAAGTTACTATTTTCCCGCTATATTTATCAGCCAAAAGCTCCCTGTAAGGAATTAAACCCCGCTTGAAAGTAATAATAGGTCTAGAAATACCATTCAGGTTCGTGATAAATCCGTGAATCACCCCTAACACGATGAATAGGCTAAACACCCTCCGTAACTCACGCCAATACCGCGAGCGTGGTTGTGGAGAACGAATGATTGAAACAAAGCAATCGTACGTACAGAGACGCGCGCACCGAATTCACGTACGAGCCAACAGTCCGATCGCCACCCAGCATAGTTGAGTCTAGACAGAGACGCGCGCACCGAGCTGACGTCACAGCAGTCGCCACCGAGAACATGACACTGTGCCCGAGCAGCCGTTGACGTCACGAGGGAAGGGAGGCCGATATTCTGGACGTTGGATCAAATGCTCGAGAGAGCAGGCAGTCGTTCCGAAGCAGCGAAACCAGCCAACACGCCAAGGAGAGAGTTCCGCCAGAAGGACGAGAGTACAGAGGAGGCGCACGCACCAAGCTGACGTCACAGCCGTCGCCACCGAGAACATGACACTGTGTCCGAGCAGCCGTTGACGTCACGAAGGAGGGGTGGCCGATATTCTGGGTAATTATTCTGTGAAGGTATAATTTGTATCGCAAACGACAGAGTCCACAAAACGGCGCGCGCATATAAGTCGATCAGGAGGGATTCGGAAAAGAGGGAGAAGCTGGCCGTAGTTCCGTTTTGACAAATTTCAAAGAATTAGTAGCTTGCCCAGCCCAGCAGAAGCAGCCACGCGGCCGACTAGTATCCAGAGTGTGAGCCAAAGACCGAAGCAGTCCACGACCGTCCCGGGCCTTGCCGAAGCAGTGAGATCGGAGTTTGGTAAATATGTTGTATCAGGTAAAAGTCATCAGGAAATGTTTGTAAGTACCGCAGATGCGATGTGCGCATGATCGTAAGAGGCACACATTCATTTCAATACTGTGCTGGTAATTTCTGCATACGAGTCCGTACAATATCCACCCCCCACCGCAGAGCTTTTGGTTGTTAAGTTTACCCCGCTTGCTTGAAAACACCCTCCTTGCTTTCTCTTTATATAGTGCTTGCCATGTATTCATTTGTTGTGATAACTTGAGGTCGCCGTCAGCCGCCCTCACTGTATTTCAGTATTTTTAATATACCTGTTTATCCTGTTCTTCGTATTCTTTCATTGACAATTTTGAGTAGAATTTTAACATCTAGTGCGCAGTCGCCACCCAGGTTCGAAACCCAGTTGAAGGCAATTAAAGCCTGCCTTGCTGGCCCTGTTACAGTGTCACGACTATATTGACCCCTGGAGTGTCTTTCTTCACTGAGACTGCCCGGAGCAAAAGTGGCCTTTTCCACTATAAAGTTAAAGGTGGCGCCCGAGAAAACCCGAGAACAGTGAAAAGCGCCAAGGTTTGATATTAGGGGAAGTAACCCCCTGACAACAGCTTTGATCTTCTGGTCATCCACTGCTACTCCTTCCCCAGAGACAACGTGGCCGAGGTATCGTACTTCTTTTTGGAACAGATGACATTTCTTAGGGCTCAGCTTCAATCCGGAGTTCCTCAGTCGCAGGAATACTTCCTCCAAGTTTTTCACGTGGTCCTCGAACGATCTGCCGACGACAATTATGTCGTCGAGATACACTAGACACGTGTTCCATGAGAGTCCCTTCAGCACTGTCTCCATCAATCTTTCGAATGTGGCGGGAGCATTACAGAGCCCGAATGGCATAACGGTGAACTGCCACAATCCTGAGCCGATGGTGAAAGCAGTCTTTTCTCGATCTTCCTGAGCCAGTTCTACTTGCCAGTATCCACTTTTCAGATCAAGGGTCGAGAAAATCGTGGAACCAGCCAACGTGTCTAGGGTGTCATCTATTCTCGGGAGAGGGTAACTGTCCTTCTTCGTGACATTATTAAGTTGGCGATAGTCTACACAAAAGCGTGTCGATCCATCCTTTTTCTTCACCAGTACGACTGGAGAGGACCAGGGACTGTCAGATGGTTCGATAACTCCTTCTTTTCCCATATCGCTGACTATTTTGTCAGCCTCTTCCTTCTTGGCAAGAGGAAGTCTTCTTGCTGATTGCCGGATCGGTCGGGCACCCCCAGTATCAATCTTGTGCTGGACCACATTAGTTCGACCTCCTTTTCCTTGTCCGGTATCGAAGATGTCTTGGTACTTCTTAACTAAATCTCTCAGTTTGGGCTGTTGAGCTGGTTTTATATCTTTGGAAGAGATGGCAACTAATTTTTCTAGTTCTGTGGGCAAGTTGTTGGGTTGGCTAATCGTACCTCGTACACTCCGGATCACTGAGGAAACTGACGAGCAGTGCCCTAATATTGTTCCTTTCTTCAAGGTCACTGGAAAATAATTGACATTCATGACCCTTACGGGCACAAATTTGTCAGCACGCAACAAGGTCTTCCCTAGTGCAATCCCTCGTCCAATTTTCTCATCATGAAGTTTGGGCTCGAACATCACCACGTTTCCACTGCTCGTACTCCCGTCCAGGCGAGCCTCCAGAATGGTTTCAGCCCTCTCAGGTACGCTTACATCTTCAGCCAACAACACACGGATCAACCCCTCACTTCTCCCATGAAGCACCAGCTCTTCTCCGTTGACACGTAGGACGCCGTCTTTGAAATCCAATTCACACCCTCTGGAATTCATGATGTCCATTCCGATGATTGCATCGTCTTCGATGTCCGCTACAAGTGCCTGATGTTTCACTTTAGTGCTGCCCAAAATTATTTCAATCGGTAGCTCGCCATTTACAGTAGCTGGCTCCCCTGTTGCTGTGCGTAGCTTCCAAGTTGTCGGTTCAATCCGTTCCGGTGTTCTGGCAAAGGAAGGCCCGAGAATTGTCCTAGTCGCACCTGTATCTAGCAGCATGGTGCAAGGCTCGTTATTGATGAGACCGTCTACGAAGACACCTTTGTTCTGTCGTTGAAGGATCGCGACATATGCGTTGTTAACCGGGGCTTGCCGGACACATGCCGACGATTGCCCCTTCTCGTCGACCTTTTTTAGTTTTCCTGCATCGGAGTCGATGAATGTTGGAAATTTGCTACGCACATGTCCAATTTTGCCACAATTCCGGCATCTCATCTGTCTTTTCTCAGGCAACACTTCCTTCATCACTTTTCTTATGGCAGCTTCCAAGTTAGCAGGCTCCTGTGAGTCTTCCTCAATCGTTTGAACTTTACTTTGGCTTTTGCAGCATTGTTTTGCTGCTTCGAATTCCAAAGCGCGTGCCAGTGCGTCTACGAGATGTGTTGGACGAGCTAATATCAACGCTTGTCTGGTTTCTTGGTCACGGAGTCCATCCAAGAATGCCTGAACCGCTAATCGCTCCATTACATTTTCCGGTATGGCTGGATATGCGAGACGAACCAAGCGTGCAATGTCAGTTTCAAATTCTTGTAAGGATTCGCCCGATTTCTGACAGCGATTTTTCAGCTGGGAGTGGTATACGTGTTCCAAATGGGCCTGGCCATATCGTAATTCTAGATGTTCAATCAGCTGATCATAGTCCTCCTGTTCTTGGGCGGTAAGAGTTTGTAGAATATTCGTCGCTTCTCCACGTAATGCAAGTGTCAGTGCTACAGCTCTTTCCCCTGCATTCCATCCGTTTGCTTTGGCCGCTGCTTCAAACTGCCGGCGGTAATTTGCCCTTACTGATCGTTTCCTTTATTTTGTCCATTTCTGCCTCGACCCTTTAAATGCCTTACATCTTTTATACCCTCTTGAACTTTATCCACGTTCAAACTCAAGTCCAGCATTGCATTTTCGTTAACCATCTCTGTGGAGGACGCACTATTAATTTGTTTTTCCAGCTTACTGATCGTTTCCTTTATTTTGTCCATTTCTGCCTCGACCCCATCTTTGATTTTATCTACCTCCGTGTTCATTTGCTCCCTAATTTTATCTATCTCTGTCTCAACGGTTCCCATTCTTTCTTCTAGAAAATTAGCCACACCACACAATTCTTTTTTTAGGCCTTCTGTGTTTTCCAGGAACTTCTCTTCCAGGCTTCTTGAATTTTCTAGAAGCTTCTCTTCCAGATTTCTAGAATTTTCTTGAAGCTTCTCTTCCAGATTTCTAGAAAGCTTCTCTTCCAGATTTATAGAATTTTCCTGAAGTTTCTCTTTCACGGATTTAGTAGTTTCTTCGAGTTTATTCATTACCAAACTTAAATCACCTCCGGGAACTTCGAATAAAATGTTTCGGGTCCTCACCTTCTTGTATAAGTCCTTCTGCAAGTCTTTCCTGGATTTTGACCCACTTCCAGACGTACGAATGATTTGAAATTCAGCAGGTGTACATTTAATCACGATGACAATGCCTTGAGAAATTTTTGTTTGAAAAAAACAGAATGGCGGCTCCAATATGGCAGACGAGTTTTGTGATTATGGTCCGATTCGCTTCAAAATTGGTATCTGAGGGTTTTCATGGTCAGAGATTATGATTCTTTTGTCAAAACTGAAAAATTCAAGATGGCGGCTCCAAAATGGTGGACGAATTTTGTGATTATTGTCCGATTCTATTTAAAATTGGTATGTGGAGGTTTTTGGGGTCCAATATTATGATTCTTTCATGAAAATTGGAAAATTATAGATGACGGCTCCAAAATGGCGGACGAGTTTTGTGATTATGGTTCAATCTATTCAAAATTGGTATGTGGGGGTTTTTGGGGTCGGAGATTATGATTATTCAGTCAAAATTGGAGGATTCAAGATGGCGGCTCCAAAATGGCGGACAAGTTTTGTGATGGTCCGATTCTATTCAAAATTGGAGAATAATAGTCAAAAAAATTGAATAATAATAATAGTTTGAAAAACTAAAAAACACGCTCAAATAGAAAACGAAACTAAAGAGTTGAAAATAAATAATAGTTTAAAAACTAAAGAACACGCTTTAATAGAGAACTAAACTAAAAAGTAGAAAAAATTCTGAATGAGTTTGAAATAAGAATACAGTGATAACCAACAAATTTTTTTCATCGTAAAAAAGCGTGGGGTGCTTTCTAAGATATTTTCATGATGATTCTACTTTTACCAATATCTGTCCATGAAATATTAATAACAATTGACATCAAGCACCCCACGCTTTTTTACGATGAAATAAATTAGTTGTTAATCACTGTATTCTTATTTCAAACTCATTTAAAATTATTTTCTACTTTTTAGTTTAGTTTTCTATTAAAGCGCGTTCTTTAGTTTTCAAACTATTATTTATTTTTAAATCGAATTTCAGATACAAACAAAATAAATAACATGAAATAACAACCTCTGCTTTTTAAATGAACCTTATGTCCAAGAAAGGAGAAACAAAAAAACATCTACAGTGTTTTAAGAAAATAAACAACTAACTTTATATATATATATATATATATATATATATATATATATATATATATATATATATATATATATATATCAAGAGCAGTGAATGATCATTGTGAATAAATACTGCCACTGTGCATGAATTAATACAAAGTATTATTGAGATTAGTGTTTGGATTTTTCGAGTTTCATTCCAGGATTTTTCAACAGACTTTTCGTAGAGCAGGTATAGACTGCCCCTCGTTTTTTTGTTACAAAACAAAAATTTATTTATTTATTAATTTTTGGATACCCAAGTAACATTGAAAAATCTCCAGGCAATTATTGATACCTTATTGAATGTAATTTCATGCAATTGCAAAAAGGGATGCGGTGGAGCAGGTAGTTTCCGAAAAAAGGGGTTGAATTGTCCTGTTTTATGCGGATTTCGCAATGGTGAATCATGCGAGAATGCACCAGAGGTCATCATCGAGAGCGACGACGAAAATGAGGCAAAGCCCATATTCTCAGTTAGGAAAATGGGTTAGAGGTTAACACTGACAATAAACATCAATCGACCAAGACCATAAAAAATTAAAAATAAATTGAAATATTCACGAGGACATAAATCACAGAATAAGTGCCGTATTCAATAGAAAAAACATCTGCAGATCAGGCCTACAGGGGATACTACATTTCAAAAAACGCGCCTTTCACTCTACCTCGTGGTGATGTGGAAATGAGTTGACTTTGAATTTACAAAATAATGGTTATATAGTGAATAGCTACAAATGATTTTTCAAAATGAGAAAAACGAGCAGTTGGACGATTTTTTGAAAGAATGTTCATGTTTCCACCGATGTAACTCGAGACCTACAAGAAAAAAGATGACGGATCGCACCGACCCTCTTCCCCCAAGGACTAAGACTTGGGTTTACCATCGGGGCCCGGAACTGAATAACATATAAAAAAATCGTGGCAACCCCACCTTTTGTAGGGCAAAGGCCCCGCTGACTGGACTAGTAGTGTTAAAAGTGGCTTGATGCAATATATCACTTTCAATGATTTTATCAATGATAAATACATCTGGCTGAAATTTTGATTTGAAGAGATATTTTGAAACTATCTGAATTCAGTGACGTAGTCAGGTTTCCGCAAAAAAATACGATAATTGCATTCGTTGGAGCATAAAACAGTATTTGTAATGGTTAAGCCCGCCATATGGCCAAGAATGGGTCCAAATGAAGCTTACGAGAATAGTCACGAGAGATTCGTGGTTCTTGGAAACGTTGGGATCTTCGGAGACCCGGGCTTCCTTTCAATCAATCAGGCCATACAGAGTCATAATCAGATAATTGCCGATTGAGCGGAAGAGCATGAGAACTCATTTATTGGGAAAGCTGTGGATTATATCATAGACGACTTCTCCTGATTCAACCAACCCTGGTACTCTATACAACTCTCAATATAAATGCTTCAACTTGAAATTCTTGGAAAAATATGAATTCATTGATAAAAAGTAATACTTGTTTAGGTGTGCTACCGGGCAACTGAATGCTTCGGTTGACGTAAGCGTAACGGAAGTGAACAAGCGCAAAATGACCCGATGTGCACTATTTAGACGAATAAAGTGCAGCTGGCCCAATATATTATGACCTTATATTTTATTGCGACCGTATCCACCTGCTTATAAAGTGATATTTTCGATATATCAGAACAACATTAAATTATAGTGCTGGATTGAATCGAAATGGCTGAATCACAAGAGCATTTCATACTTCCATATATAAATAATGATACACGAAAACAACAACCATCTAAAGATGTCTTGCCGCCCAAGGAACGCAAGTTTTCATTTATTTGATCAACAATCAAATTTTTCTTATAAAAACACATTGGCTGCCAGACCGGATTTGAGCATCATTCTCCATATAGGCCAATCGATAGAGATTTTCTGCTCTATTGATTCTGTGACAAAAATACTACCAGGAAATCGACTGTGCCATCATACGAAAGACGGTTCGTAGTTATATCCTGTTATGTTCCCCACTTCCAACTGTCATTGCTTAATCTGTTATAAATATTTAAAAGCATTTTTTAAATTTTTCTATCGTTTTTGACTTGTTACTTGAAAACCAATGAAGCACTCTCGATACTTTCAATGGACGAATCGTAGAGAATCAAAATGCAAAGAAAATGAGCCCATGCTCGACGGATTATTAGTACCGGAAAAAAAACAGTTGTAGTGCAGGCTTTCCAAGATATAGTAGTGATCAGTATGTTCTTTTTGTGTGGAAAACTCAGGCGCTGTCGCATAATTAGTTTTGGCATAATTGCAATCTGAGTTGTTCAATGCATATTATTGCAACAGACCTGGATGCGGCATAAGTAGTCCAATTCAAATTTTTCAAGAAGATTCCGAGCATAGAAGTATAGTTCTACAAAACGTATATTTTCATTTTGCGTTAAAATACTGCAAAATAGACGAAAAATACTTGCAAACATAACCGAAAATGGGCAAGTGCGTGAAAGCGGCTGAGAAGTGGGTGTAGAGCAGCAGTCGTGGGGAAGCGAATGTATAGTAATACAAGCGCGCTACGCCCGTTATGAATCTGCTGCTCCACCCCCACTCCTGAGCTGCTTTCATGCACTCGCCGGTATTCGGTCATGTTTGCAAGTATTTCTCACCTATTTCGCAGCATTTTAACGCAAAATAAAAATAGTCATTTTGTAGTAGTTACTATTCTTCAACTCTCAAAATCTTCAAGAACCATTGGAATCGGACCTCCTATGACGCATCCAGGTCTGCTGCAATAAAGTGCAATAAAAAAAAAAAATTACTATTATGCCAAAACAAATAATACAACAGTGCCTGAGTTTTTCACACATAAAGTACATATCAATCACTACTATGTCGTGGAGAGCCTGCTTCAAAACTTGGAAAATGGCGGTGTTATGAATTTTTAAATAAACGCAGATTTTTTCCGGTCTCTCTGGTTTTTCCCCATTACTAATAATCCGTTCGAGTCTTGTTTGGGCACATAATCTATGCATTGAGCGTATCTAGATTGCTCCATTAGTTTCCATCTTACAAGTAAAAAACGATAAAAAAAATAAAAAATGCTTTCACAGGATATAACTACGGAACGTCTTCCGTATGATGTCACACTCGTTTTCCTGGTAGTATTTTTGTCCCGAAAAAATCTCTGTTGATTGGTCTAATACGCCACCTTGAGGGTGGGAACTGGTTCTCCAAATTTCGCTGACGTATACCCAAATGGGTGACAACAATATGCCATTAATTTTGCCATATATGAGTAAATAGCTAAATTAGTTGAACATTTGTGTGCAAGATATCAAGTAGAGTTTCTATTCTGTCCACTGAAACAGGTTGACAGTGATTTACCGTACATTTCTCAATAAAATGGTTTCAAAATAAGTGCAACGCCAAAAAGGAAACGCAAAAGATAGCGGAAAACTTTATATCTACTAGTGAAGAACGCAGTTAATATGAACAGTCGTTTACAGAATTCGACTCGACAATTTCTTCTGATGATAATCATGATGAAGACATCGATGCTGAGAAAAATGTGCCTGATGAAACAAATGCTTCAACCCCACGAATATCAAAGGAAGTAGAACTAACATGGACTGAGTAAACAGGTAAACAACAAAATATACCCTTTTCTGGCCACGAAAATGTTAACATTTAATTCAATAAAGAAACGCTTCACCAATTGATTATTACATGTTGTTCATTTCTGAAGAAGTAATCGATGTTATGGTACCAGAAACGAATAAGAATGCAGCAAACTATTTGACTTCTAATAGAGTTAAAAGAAGTAGTCGAATGAAAGACTGGAGAGATACTAATGCCACTGAATTAAATATTTTTCGGGAATCCGTCTTCCAGAGAAAATCTTGTATTTGAGTCAATGGTTCCATTCCGTGGAAGACTAACTTTTAGACAATATCTACCTGGAAAGGTTCATAAATACGGAATCTAGGTATTCAAACTTCGCGTTCAAGGCGGCTACACATATAGAACAAAAATATATGCAGGAAAAAATGTTGATCAGATCAAGAGAGGGGAGTCTCTTCGAACAAATGTAGTTTCATCATTGGCTGATGGATACTTAGATTGTGGTAGAATTATTTGCAGTGATAAGTTTCATACCAGCATTCCATTGATACAAAAATTGTTGGCTCGTCAAACATTATTTGTTGGTACATTTAGGAAGAAGGGAAATATGTAGTCCCAGCCAAACTCAAAAAAGGTGATATTAAAGTACTGGAAAGTCTAGAAGGCTTAACAGCTATGAAATGGAAGGACAAACGGGATGTTTTGGCAGTTTCATCAACATTTTTTCCAGAACTTCAACCTACAGGAAAAAAAACGTAAAGGGGAAGATATCATCAAGCTGACTATGATAATAAAATATAATGCAATGAAAGGTGGAATAGACATATCGGATCAGTTAGCACCCTACCATTCTGCTATACGTAAATCTATTAGGTGGTATCATGAAGTGATATAATATTTGGAACTTCAGTGGTTAATGCATACCTGATTCACAAGGCATTGAATAAGAAGACAAAACAACTTTTTGATTTTACTAGTTTACTCTTTATTGAGCAGCAGTTTCTGAACGAGAGGAAGCTAAGGGTAAAACAACGAAACCTTCTGTAAATCAAGCCCGGACCACCCTTTTGTATGCCTACCTGTTTCGAAACTGCGCACCCGACATAATGTTTGTTTTAAATGAAATAAGTGGATTTTCTAAAAAAAAGTATGTTGTTCATTTCACTTTTCTTATTATGAATTACATAATAAAGTTTTGTTTCACAATATTTTTATATCAGTCTATTTGGGTGGACACCAAGATTTACAACAAAAAATGCACGACGACCCAATTGGGTGGACAAGTATAGTTGGCGCTACAAACTAAGTGTCGAGACGTTTTGATTGCTATCTATAAACCAATGTCAACTGGAAGATAACATTTTCATTTTGGCAAAAACGGAATGACGTAGCAAAAGTAGTCTGGCGTATGCGGAAAGACTAATGTCCACCCAAATGGGTGAATATGGCAGTCAATGTATTAAATCTCACATCTTTTCAAGTAATTTCTCCCAATTAATGAAATAAGGTTAGATATCGTAAATAGAGTCTAGTCGAGAATTCTCAAAAAAATATGGGCAATAGATTATTCGATTCGGGATGCAATTCTGAGAACGATAATTCATTGTTGTTTTTTGCTAACAAAAATTGCAATTGTTATTAACAAAAAACAATAAAAATGGGTTTTGGAAAAATCGGAGAAAATATTCTTGAAGAAGAGGAAATTTACAATAAAAAAGTCCCGACTCCCAGAACTCTATTACCATTATTTATATGAAATATCAATTTAAAAATTTGAATAAATTATGGTACGTTTTCAACACTTGAAAGAACAAGGTCCCTTTGGAAATAAATTTAACTTTATTTCTCAACAAGTTAGGCATTTGTTAATTAGTCCTTATTTTTCGGACCTCGGTTTTCATAAACAGCGGCATAAATGTTTAAATAATAGCTCTAAAAATGTTTATATATATATATATATATATATTATATATATATATATATATATATATATATATATATATATATATATATATATATATATATATATATATATATATATATATATATACTCAACAAGATCAAGTTATAAAAGATTTTAAAAGTTGTTTATTTCGTTTATTATATTTTTTTTAAGTTAACAAAAAAATAAAAATAAAAAATTATTTTTATTTTTAGGTTATGCTATTGCTATTTTTGCTCAAAGAAATTCAATAACATTCTAAAAACATTTTTGAGGACATTTGTTTATAAATTGTTTATGAACAAATTGATTTTTTAATATTTAAAAAAAAAATTGCAATTTTTTGGAAAATAATAATAATAATTTTTTTTTTAAATATTGTTATTGTTTATGATAGTTTTTTTAAAATAATTAGTAAAGATTTTTTTTTTCAAATCATAATTGGCATTCCTCAATAGAATAACAAAAACTAATATTTTTTTCATTAAAAATGTAATTGTTCATTAAGTTAACAATTTGTTGTAAACAAATTCCAAATCTCAATATATTTTTTTCTGAAACTACTAAAAATTACAAAAACAACCATATTCAACAAACTGCCGAATTTGTTTTTTACATTTTTTATAGATTTTTCTAAAATGACGGTATTTAAAAGTTGCAGCGGCAACATATTTTTTAAATAACAAACCGCTGTAACTTTTGAACCATCAAGATACAGTTATCAACATTCGAAATTATTTTATAGAACATTAGTTGATCTCTTAAATGAAACTTTCTGTCATGGTTTCCTGTTTTTATGCATTTGTTTATAAAAAATCCGTTATCTACTTCTTACAAAGCTATGTCTTTTAAACTATGGAAGTTAGCCCTTTTGTACTTCAAGACGATTTTGTAGGCTAGTATTTGAATTATTCAAAAAAATGTGGTTTCAGTCATTTACATTAATTGTTCATGAAATACACGGATTTATTTGAATAATGTCAACTTCATCATGTATTCTATTTGTTAATAAATACTCAAGATATACAGCTTTTTGTTGTAAAATCATTCATTATCTGTTTTTTCAACTATTTCTATAAAAAATTATATACCGTAATATAAAACATATAAAAATATTTTTTTGACACTGTTGCATTAGGTTTTTTTTATTTGAAGTAGTTTCAGAAAAAAAAATGAGAATTGTAATTTGTTTATAACAAATTGTTAACTAATAAACAATAACAAAAATTATAATTAATTTTTTGTTATTCTATTGAGAAATGCCAATTAGGATTTTCTAAGAGAAAAAAATGTATAACTAATTATTTAAATAATGGAATTATAAAAAAAACTATTATAAACAATAAGAACATTTTTAAGGATTTTATTTTATGAAAATCAATATATTCTCTAGACAACATAATAACAAAAACCAATTTAAAAAAATATGAAAATAATCAATTTGTTTATAAACAATTTAAAAACAAATTTCCTTGTTTTGTTTCGAATGTTATTGAATTATTCCGTTCGATGAAAAAACAGCAATAGCAAAATATATGCATTTTTTTTAATTTTTAATTTTTTGCTAAATTAAAAAAATTATAATAAACAAAATAAACACATTTCAAAAATTTTTATAACGTAATCTTGTTGAGTATATATATAGAAAGCTCCAAGGAACGAACATTTTTCAGAGCTATTATTTAAACATTTATGCCGTTTTATATAAAAACCGAGGTCCAAAAAATAAGGACTAATTAACAAATGCCTATCTTGTTGAAAAATAAACTTTTTTTTCCAACGGATCCTTGTTCTTTCAAGTGTTAAAAACACACCATAATTTATAAATTTTTTTAAATGGATATTTAATACCATAAAAAAATATATTTTATGTGGTGTACTCTCTCAAGAGACGCCGCGAGCGCAGACCCTATTTCCAGAGTTAAATTGAAATGATAAATAATGGAGATAGAGTTTCGAGAGTCAGGACCTTTTTATTGGAAAGTTCCTCCTCATTAAGAATGTGTTCTTCGATTTTCGCAATCGCTCATAGTTTTTGAGCTATTTCCAAAAAACTTGACACCTTTTTTTTGTTTTTTGTTAATAACAATTGCAATTTTTGTCAGCAAAAAAAAACAAAAAAATATCTTCTTCAGAATTTCATCTCGATTCGAATGAGCTATTGTTCATGTTTTTTGGAGACTTGGGACTATTTTTCGCAGGAAACTCACTTCTCAACTAGTCTAATAGTTTCTAATGAACACATGAGATGTGGTGTCAATTAATTAACGGTTTAAGGTTGTCATAAAAATATATTCACCAAATTATAATGAAAGATATGACATTGCTATTGTTCGGTGTGTCAACATACATTATCAACTCTTGATGATCGTTGTTAATATTTCTCCAAATAAAACTGTAACAAACATTATAAAATTTATTCATCAGCAATCACTTCTCTTTACTATTGAAGGTTCAGGTCTGAATAGCAAATACAGATGACTCTTGTTGGAGATTTCAGTGTTGATTTCCGTTTACAAAAATATCAACCATTAATTGAATCTAACAATACATAAGCTCTACTTCAATCAACAACGACAATTGATCAGTTTTCTATAGAATAAAAACTTTTTAACAAAAAATTAAACCGACGAAAAAATCAACTGAAAAGCAAAAAATAAAATAAACCTTCTTAGTCTAAATGATAATTGAGCTCCTAGACTAATGTGAGTAACTGATTTTGAGTCGGCGCCAAACAAACAATTATCGAAGGAAGAAGTCATCAAAACGCAGCCGTGCATCTCGCTGCCATCATTTTACGCTTCACCTAATTCAATTGCTAGTTTGTTTGACGCCGACTCAAAATCAGTTACCTACATTAGTTTAGGAGCTCAATTATCATTTAGACTAAGAATGTTTATTTTATTTTTTGCTTTTCAGTTGATTCTTTCGTCGGTTTAATTTTTTGTTAAAAAGTTTTGATTTTTTACTTTTCAGTTCCGTATTTCGTCGGTTTAATTTTTTGTTAAAAATTTTTTATTTTTCAATTTTTTGTGGCTAAAATCTACCAATTACTACCTACTTGTTTTTTGATTACTTCCAAAATACTTACTTACCCACCTTACTTCAACTATCACCAGTTAAATAATATGATTATCTACTTTTACTATTTGTTGTAATATAAATTATTTTCGTTGTTCTGGTTAGTTTATTCCATTACTTTGTATATCATTCCATCCTCTCATAAAATATACTGATTTTGACGGAACAAGAATAATGTCAGTAGCGATCTGTCATTGTCAACTACGTATGTGTGTGGCAATGTTCACTAGTGAAAAACTAATTATCCCCTATTCTTCTACCCGTAAGGGTGGCTAATTCCTTTCGAAATCCAAATATAAGGTATACCCTATCTATTAAAAAAAGAATCATCCAAATCGAAGAAACCAGTACAAAGGTATGCCTGATAGAATCGGTTAACAGACCAGAATTCAGAGGGTGAGTGATCAATATCCTTCATTTCGCTACCCTTAGGGGTGGATTTCATCTTTCAAATTCTGATGGGACCAAATTCGAAGTACACCCTATCCACTGAAAAAAGAATTATCGGAATCGGACGCCTCAGTAAAAAGTTATGCGTGATCATACATAAAAAAACATGATGGAAAAACATAAAATATACGGGTCGAATAGAGAACCTCCTCCTTTTTGGTTTCATCGGTTAAAAATTGCAAAGTAGAGACACTTGTTATGGCGTTTTTCACTTATACTTCTTTTAAAAAAAGAACTTAATTTTTATTAAATCACAAATAATCTGCAGTATGAATAACTGGGATGAATATCAATGCAATACAATGACTGTGGCTATGTATCGGATTCAAAGGTGAATTGCGAATGAATTGCGATTGAATGCTTTGAATGAATGCCAATAAATGCTCTCCTGGAGTCTGGGATCTTCCTGTATAAACTATGGAGTGCTGACGGTGCATGGCGTCGTTCATCTAGGACACCTTGAGGACACCTTGAAATGTGTTGACTGGTTTCCCGTGGAACTGCGTAGAAGCTGATGCAATATTAAGCAATCTTGCAACAATGGGACTATTCACGATTCTGATATAACACCTTACTCCTTGAAAAGAAAGTTGATGCGATGATGCAACTTTCATCAGGCATACGATTATGAGGGTGCATTGGAATTCAATTCGATGTGTTCCTCTTCAATTGATTCTTGAAGATGAATGCTTGGTCTTCTCCTCGAGGGTAGGAAGCTTCTAAGGGATGAGAATGCTATTCCCGGTCTTGGAGGTTGTGGAGGCTCATCGTTCATGCTTGAGGTCATTATACTAATTCTCATAGAACGTCTATTTCTGCACTTACATAATATGTATAGTGAAATAATACAAATAATTATGGAAATAGAGAAATATGTAAACCATGAAATATGTTTTCTTACAAATGGTTCATCAATAACCAATAGCGTAAAGTGCGTAAAATAGGTAAACGTAGAGTAGATCTCTCAGAGCGAATCTTATACGACTAGGGAGAGCATTCAAAACTGAATAACATGATTTTCCCATTTTTTCTTAACTCTGTTTCACGTTGGGCGCCAAAAATGTAACGCTGACACAAACACGTTACAAGATTTTGGTTGTTTTGACACACCAAGTATTCGACTCCGGCTATACACAAGTGGAGGTGAGAGTGAGTGTACTTGATATTATTCCAATGGGCGCCAGGTGACTTTACCCCTCGAATACTCTTTCCGTACTCAAACAACAAATCACTGAATTTGATCTAGTACTAATGTGTTAATTTATACTTCCAGTGAATCAATCGAATCATTTTCTAATGTGGGAGAAACCATAGTATCGCCAACTATCAATAAACATATATTCACGATAAAATACAATATAGGTGGGACACCAAATGAGGTAGATGAACAAAAATTGGTACTGAGAAAATGCGTCTAAAAAACTCAACAATTTGCGGCAGATCAAATTATCTAGGTAACTAGATTTTTTAATCGCTTGGTAGTGTAAACAAACTCAATATACCCCAGTGTCCTTACTGGGGTCCAACGCTAATAGCACGCGTATAGTTAGGTATAAATAAATTTAACGTGACTGAATAATTTCCGCTGTACAAGTACTAGAATTTGGTTGGAATATACATTCCAAGTGAGAGTAAATTATCTCTTGCGAATTCCCAGGGATTGACTATATGGACTCGTGGCTGGAACTCTAATTTCAACAAGCAATCAACAGGAATAAACGTACCACAGACTTTTCGACGTGTGATGAAATAGCTTGATCCTGCCGTAGGAAAAAATTGTCAAAGCCTCTCCGCCGCAAATAAGAATGCCGCAAATGAGAACCCTTCGATCCTCGAAGAGCTGGAAGGACAATGCTAACTTTATTGAGTAGAAATTCCCTTTACGTCCGCCTGTCTCGATAAGAATGGCCAATAAGTCCAAAGATTTACTTATCTCCACCCCCTATGCAGTTTTCGAAAAGACGATGATCCTCATCCGAGAGAGAACTGTCATGACTAATTCACCAACGACTAACCAGGGACAGTTCCAACAATTAAAATTCTTTGGGGAATAATCCTCTATTGAGATGTTTTTAAAACATTCAAAACACAACTCCTCAAAAGAAATTATTTTTCGACTTTTTTTTACACGTGCCGTAGTCAATACAAAAACATTTTTTAGATTTTATCTATTTTTTATTTTGTTTTCGAATCCACATGTAAGTAGATAAAGGATAGCTATGGATAACCATAAAATAAACATCTACAAAACAGATGGTTTTATTCAAATGGAATCCTTGATTCCCAGCTACTAGAGAAAATTAGAAGAAGTTTCGATGATTGATTCAATTCTCTACTCCGGAATTTTGATAATTGCCTTTGGACGCTATAAGACCTCATAATATCATTCGAAACTTCCCACGCAAGACTTCAATTCGCCTCCTGAATTCCGACAGTTTGTATACTTGATTGGCCGTCTATCAGCACAACTAAATATCCATTCGAAACATTAGAGTTATCTTTCCATTCATTTGTGAATTTCACGTTTAGAAAACTCAATATCATAATGACAGTTGCGGAACATGACTTTGAAAAGAAAATAAAGAAATAGTATTGAAATAACTCACAAGACAATTGAACAGGTAAGTTGTAAAATATGTTTACTAATATCTAGCATCAGAAAAATACTCACATAATACAGTGATTCGATTTCACCAACCCTAGAATCCTAGAATGACCCACAAAACTATTTTTTCGTATCAGATTCCTAGTTGTAATTGACGACAAATGGTCAACAGATAATGGGAATGGAGATCTCTAACAACATTATCACGATTCCATTCGACAATCCGCCATAGAGTCAATTCAGAGCTCGATACCTCAAATGACAATATTACTATCAGTACAGTTCACGGGGTGTTGTAGCTGATTTCGTTGCGGAAGTTAACGTTGAAGCAAAAAGTGAGCGCAATAAATGAACCGAATGCATCAATTTAATGACATAAATAGTAACACCATGTTAAAGCTTATTCATTGTGGGAGCGTCGAGCGTTGCGTCGCGTCGATGAAAAAAACCAACTTGTTTATTTCAATGCAAACCTTCAGAGTGAGAGCGTTCACTCTGCGCCGCGTTTAAGCGTCAGAGAGCGTTCTCAGAGCGCCTAGTAAACAATCTGGTTTGTTTTTGTGTAGCGTCGCACTATGCAATATGTGAAATAATATTGAAATTGTAGTCAGTCTTCAAAATGAGTTCGAACGAAGAGGATGTGGGTGAACTTCTGATTACCGAAATTCATGCAAGACCTGCCCTGTGGAACACGAAATTGGCGAGTTACAAAAATAAAAATCTCAGAGACCGACTCTACAAGAAAGTGGCAGAGATTTTAAACATATCAAGTGAATTTTTCTTATTTTATTCTATATTTAGGTCTATATTCACAGAGGGTGCCTTTCCACAATGAATATATCTCTTTTCATATATGTGTGTATTAAATTAATATCTATAGTTTGATTCCATATAAACTTTTATTAATTAATATTGTTATAAGCAAAATAGTCTCCAAAGGAATCACGAATTTGTGTAGATGCGTTGGTTGCTCTATTATTTCTAAGATGTAAATGTAGTTGTACGTTGTCTTGTATGTGTTGTTCCATGACGTGAACATAATCTTGATCATCATTGCCATCAAATTCCCTTATAAAGTTATGAAGTATGCAAGCTTTATCACGTCTATTGCTGTTTCCCTTTTCAGTAAAATACTCGTATAAAAAATTCGGAACTTTTGATATACAATTTCAAACGCATATTCAATGCATTTTCGGGTACGTGATAGACGATCGTTATAAAGGATATGCTTCGTCACCTATCAAGACATTGGGTGAAACTATGTTGGAATTGGGAAGGGCTTTTTCTGGAGGCCTATTAAATCGGCCAGTCTCCAATAAATTATAGAGTGTTGAGGACTGGATACGCCACCATCCCTTTCAGACCCTCGCGAGCCTACTTCAATAGTAATTTTTTTTGCCACCCCCTGCAGACCTAAGGGATAATTGAAATATTTTGATCCAGAATTGGATGGACATTTGATTTGACAATGTTTTCCATCTATTGACCCGAAACAATTTGGAAAGTTCCATAACGTATTGTATTCTCGGATTACTTCTTCCAGTTTTTGTTCATTAGGAACAGGCATATGATCTTCTTGTAGCCTATTCCAAACAATTGGTTATGTTTCTTTAATTATTTGAGAGGCTGTCGAGTATACAATTCGAAATTAATGTGCTAAATGCCTATATGTCGGCCCCGTTGTTAAAAATCTAAAAATATACAGATGATTATAATAACAATTTTTTCATACTTACAATAATAAATAAAATAGCTATTGTATACGGATATAAAAGAATGCATGTTGGACTATAGAGTGAAAAAGTGTTTATTTTTAAGGGACATAGTAGCAGCACGCTGGAAAAATAAAAAAGACAAATACCGTCGTGAGTTAAAGAAAATTCCAAAGCCACGTTCAGGGGACCCAGGCAACAGTTATAAATCAACTTGGCCATATTTTCCAATGATGAAATTTTTAAAGGACCCAATGACTCCAGCAAATAAAAGTAGAAATCTACCCACCAATAATTCACAGCAAAAAGAAGATAATGATATCGATATTGTAGAGGAGGAAGAATTTGGTAGCACGAATACACAAGATGAAGAAATGTCATTACAATCCCCGCAATCTGTATCTGCAGCCTCTGTTGCATCACCGCAAGAAGAAGAAAGACCATCATCTGCCTCTGCATCTTCCACAATAACTCGTAATAAGGGTACTCGAAAACAGTTGTGCGATATTAGAAATGACAAATTTTCAGCATTAGAAAACAAAAAGTTGCAGCTCTCAACACAAAATTTTACAAAGAAGATTTAAATTTCTTCAAAAGTTTGATACCTTACATGGATAAAATAAAAAATCCTATTCACAAACTGCAAGTTCGAAATTAAATA
This sequence comes from Gonioctena quinquepunctata, assembly GCA_018342105.1. Taxonomy (NCBI): domain Eukaryota; kingdom Metazoa; phylum Arthropoda; class Insecta; order Coleoptera; family Chrysomelidae; genus Gonioctena; species Gonioctena quinquepunctata. The sequence goes on from JAFIRS010004068.1 coordinate 36,758, forward strand.
CAAGTGATTATAAACAAATTGTCATCTATGGGGGTGCATACGTTATGGTCTCCAGTGGATGCTACATTTTCGAATAACACTGATTATACCGAAAATCATTATCAATATCAGCAATACTAAAAGATGTTTATTAGCTCTCATTATTTTTTGTATACCTACTGTTTATTTTTTGTAGTTCCTTTGTTGATAAGCTTATGTTCTTACCTTAGAGTTATAACGAGTCATTCCGTTGGAGAAATATATCTATTTTTCACAAAATTTTATGTATTCTTTTCCAAATGGTTACCAACTTTTTCCAACAAATAATCAATGGATATAAATGATGAAATTCCCCAAATCTATGTCACTCTCGATTAATAGGTGAAACCCAATTCGCTTTCTTCGTCTTAAACAATATGGTGTTTCCAGCAACATAACTGAAGTGCTCTCGTGAGAGCCATTTCAGAAACTAAAAAATAAACACTGAAAACAGCATGCGGACGCGATGCGACTCTCGACGGGACGCAATCGCGGCGCTCCACTGAGCGCTCCCACTATGAATAAGCCTTTAAACATCAGTAACTGAATAAAGCAGTCAGACTTTTGCGTATCTTTTCGTAGATTAACATTGGGGTATCAGTTGAAAATTCGACCGTTACACACATCAAATTCTAGGATGTGTCTTTCAGACAATCTCGATTCTAAAGTGAATTTCAAACCCAAGTTCAGCAGATCAGTGTTTGAAAGATTTTTCACTCAATCGTGAAATTTGTAATTCGAAATTTGTTCTGCATTCTTCTGTTTGTGTATCCAGTTGATTTTTTGTTGACTTTATCGCATTTTTGTTTTTTGGCTACATTGTCACTTATGTCAGTTAATAACAACTAGAAATTTAAAAATTCAAGATTCCTACTAAGCCTATCATAAAAAAAATTCAACTCAAAGTTGATTAAGTTAAGCATGTTCGCAAATTGCTTGTCTGAATAGTTTTTGTTCTATAACCGCTTTCATTCTAGGATTAATTTTTTTTTGAAATTCTTGCCTCAACAAATTTAGGCATAACCTGTTCTTTAATGCAATTGTTAACAAACCAGATTTCCACGTGAATGAGGCCCCTTTCTATAGAAAGCTTAAAGTATTTTCTTGCTGTTTCTACCATTCTGTAGCATGTCAAATTGGAATTGAAGCTGTGGGCTCGTAGCATAACCAATGAAATATCTTTTTGTATTTCGTGCAAATAGTTTATTTATCTCAGAGCGCTCTCAACCTAGAAGGTCATCTTCAGTGGATATCTGAAAAGTAGGAGGGTGAGTGAGACTGGATTGTGTTTTTTGTGAATTTATTGGTTCGGAAACTTCAGGTAACACTCGTCAGGTTAGCACAAGAAGAAATCCATAAAATAATGACATTAACGATGTAAAACAGATTGAAATTGAATGTATCCAAGTGAAAAGATATAAAATTAAAATAAAATAATAGTTCGTAATTATCACAGTTGAACTAAAACAAGCAGAAGAAATGGAAAAGAAGAAACGTCAATCTATTTTGTTCTCTGTTCCTTTGGTGACAATAGAACAAAACAGACCGACAGGCGGGGATAGCGCAATGGGTTAGCGCTCGTTTCGAAATTGAGAGGTAGGGCAGAGATTTTTAATTTAGATAGTGAGAATTTGAATTATATATCTTGTAGCGGGGCTGAGAATGTCCTTCCACAATTCGCTGTTGCATTCTATGTTGTTGTGATTGTCCCGCCGTTTCAGACGTGCCGTTTAAACAGATCTTTCGGATATGCAGTATTGCTAAGAGCAAGACACGCTGCATCCCCACGAAAACACCCCTCCTTGTCTACGTCGGTTAGAGGCTGGATGGAAATGGATTTTCCGCAAGGACTCAGCAAACATGTTACGCGTGGGCCTCTAGAGGCACTTTAAAAACAGCCGACAGACAACATAAGCGGGCCATAATCATGATACGTCGTCGGCCCGGTTGCCCGTGTCGCGACGGCCACCAGTAGGCCTCCACACTACCGCCCGCTTCAATACATAACGGGACTTCAGCGGAAGACAGAGTTAAGATGAACTGATATTACATGGTACAGATTATGGTGCGATTGCGGGTATCCTACTAATCAACCGCGTCATTCCATTGTTGGGATTTCAGAAATGATCTTTGAAAATATACAGGGGCGTCCAATTCAAAATACAGTACATGGAAGTATAGAGTATCTTGGAAGGCAATGAGCATAAAGACGGTTTCAATGAAAACAAAATGGTCCATATAAGCGCCTAAGAACAATCTAGCATTATATCTTCGAAAACAGTGAAATTTCAATGAAGATAATTCACCAAATATTCAGAATCGACTGATTCATGGACTAGATATATACAATTTACTGTTTTCACTCTCTGAAGCCACTAATTGTAGAGGATTTCTGAAACGGTAGAGCCAGATTGTTCCTATTTACCTAAACAACCAACTTTTCCTCCATTTCAACCATTTTTATTGCATCTCAAATGGTTTCCCAGATATTGCATTTCAAACTGACCTGGAAAAATATTTCACCGAATAGATAGAATGACAACACACTAATCTGAAGAAATTCTCGCCACTGTGATTATTTTTCATGACCATATAACACCATGACAATGACCAGAAAAAATAAAAAATACGCGATTTGACATCCTACACGAAATCAGCAGTAGGGCCCACTGCCAAAGTGATATTCAGTAATGCCAAGTTGCATTTTCATTACAGAGGACGCAGCGGAGCAGCGCGTAATGCCACATACTGTGTCAAAACGACATCGGCGCGATTATCGCAAATCTTCAACGGGTAATTTCAGGCTAAATTCAAAACATCCATAATGAATATGCGTATGTTCAGGCAAAGCGGCAAAGCTGTTATCATTCCAATTATTTACCGACATTGGTGTGCCGCTGCCGACATCTGACCGCAGTTAACAGCAACGGCGGTCTATTTACCGCTCATTCATGTTTGCTGGGGAGGGATGTCCATATTGCGCCATATAGGAAGCAGAGGACAGTAAATGATGGAAGATAGAAAGAGAGAGAGAGAGAGAGAGAGATAGAAAAGACTGTCAGGTTCAGATGTAACTTTCTAACCTAACTTTTTATTTATTTATTTATTTACGGATTCACCATTAGAAACAATATAATTACAATTTAAACAGTGAACTACTATTCTAAGAAGTTACATATTATACATATAATAAGACAAAAATAATATTAGTCTAACCTTATGTCACTAAGAAATTTTCCAATTCATTCAATGGGTTTACAAGTTTATTAGTCTAACCTTATGTCACTAATAGATTTTTTCAATTCTCTCAATGAGTTTACAAGGGGATCGACATTATACTTATTAAACCATCTCATGCATCTGTTATCTTCGTATCTTTGAAATTCACTTTTTAAAAACGGTACACAACTTTAAATACAATAATACTTTTATTTCAGAAAAATATAAAGTGTTTCTACGACTACTTGCAACTAACTAACTAGATTGAAAATATAAATGAATAATGATATCGTGAGACCACGCAGGGTCTCTTTATACCTTCTGGCCAGCGGTGTCAGCAATACAAACTTGTGGGAAATGAAATACTGTATTCCGCTGACACTGCTGACTCGGATTCTAGGGAAGCTGTTATCATTGTAATATGATATTGATGGGAAGGCTTTATTCAGAATATAACAACTCCCCTTTATCTAAAAAAGTTATGAACTTTTACTAGGCGAAGACTTGTCCAAATTTGTGTTTAATTCGATGTCTTCTTCTATTGGTTCCTCGAATCGGATGCTGGGTTTCTTCTGGGGATGAACCTGGTAATGATGTGTGGTGGCGTTCTCGTACTTGGAGGTCTTGGTGGTTGGTTATCGTTCGATGAAGCGATTCCAATTCTGATCGATTTCTTTCGACGACATTTGCAGAAGAAATATAGGATCACTAGAAGGATGATGAGAGTGATCGTAAAGTACGTGAACCAGGAAATGTGTTTGTTCACGAAAGGTTCGTTGATGATCTTGTCCAGTTCCTCTGAGTATTGGTTGAGCTTATGTTCGGCGATATTGAGATCGTCGGTATTGATTTTATTAAGTTTGAGAGGTTTGAGATCTGGTAGCTTTGATCTCTCTGGGAGATGGTCACAACATCGGAACGGTATCTGTACTGCATGATTCTTATAGGTTACGTTTCTGGATTCTTCGACGAAGTATTTTGAATGAACTCTGGTGTTACCAATGAAGGCATTGCATTCGGGTTGGAGTGTCAAGAGAGAATTGGAATTGATAATTTTCGTGATTGCCTCTCTGTTGGCACATTTGATAGTGACAGGTAGTGGATCGAATATAGAGACCAGCCAAAGATTTTGGGAAATTACTTGCACATTGTAGTCCTTTGCGTAAATCAATGTTGGTTGGCAGGAATCTGGCAAAGTGGTCGTCTGTCTGAGTAGTTGGGCTTCGCAGATTGCGTTATTGTCTATTGGGTATGGAAGCACTTCTGAACAGATTTTCACACCGTGTCCTATCACTTTACAATTGTCCAGATTTTGGAGAGAGATGTACAACATTGAATCATCATCACGCGCAACGAATTTTGGAAAGTTAATAGAATGTGATGAAATCCTGTTCGGTTATCCAAAATTGGTATTGGGTACAGATGATAAAGGGTATATGTTTCTGGTTCCACAAGTGGAATTTTCAAAACAAACACGACCTTATGATCTGTTTGATATGCCTGCAATTCGATAATTTCCAGATACTGAGCGACATTAGCAAGGTGTGTCGGCAGTGGTAAATTATTCTTATTGAGTGTTTGTGATATTTCCTGAAGTGAAGAGACCAAGTCTCTGGAGGATATTATTGAGCTGTGGAGAATTTTCAAACGGGCGAAAGTAATTGAATCGGTTATATCTTCGATGGTAGATTCTAGAAATGAATAGCTTTCCATGAGCGATTCACATATTTCGAGAATTTTGATTTGCGCCACATAAAATGCCAGTCTGTCTGAAATATCCATAATTGATTTTTCTATTTCTTGAATATCTCGATTGAATGTTTCTTCATCAACCTGAAGTTTTTGAATTGTTGAGTTGAAGCTCTTGATCACGGATGTGGTAACCGAAATTTGATTTTTCAATAGGTTTTCTATCTGATGTTCGTCTTGATTGATTTTATTGATACAATCCGTGAAGTATTCACCATCAGATGCATCAAGGTTTCCCGTTATTGATTTCCAAAAAGTGCCGACGCCATTTATTAGGCCGCGTTTGGTTCTTTTTGTGAATTTTTCGGTTTCCGCAAAAATTTCTCTATATTTCAGTTGTAGCGAGGATGAAATTTGATTCAAAAGGCTAAGGTGTGTTTTGACTTGTGCTTTGAAGTAAACTACTCGTGGCTCGTCTCTTTCGAGAAAATATAATAAATTTTCTAGAATCTTATTGTTATTATCTAAAGCTTCTTTGACGGAGGATAAATCTTTGTAAACTAATAGGGTCCATTTTTCGTTAGTAATTTTGAGGGTTCCTTCTTCATGGAAGAAGACGCCTATTGAATTGTTGATTGGGTTGATGTTGTATTGGCAATACGCTGTTGTTGACAGCAAGAGTGTCCTGAAAAAAATTAGGTTTCGTGATAGGGTTTCAATGGTCGAAATTCACTTTTGTTGCGAGTTTTCCAATTGACAAGCATAGCGGAATTTGGGAAAATTTCAACAATCTCAAAGGGTCCATTGAACTTATTCTCGAGTTTGTTTTTTATTTGGGATTCTTTTAGGTACACCTTGTCTCCTACTTTGTAGTCGGGAGTATTATCAGATATGGTTTTGTCGAATCTAGTTTTCGATTTTTCTTTCTGTCGGTCTGTCTTGGCTCGTGCGAGTTTGTAAAAATATGACATTCTGTTGTTGAGATCTCTAACGTATTTCGCAATTAGGTCCTTTTGGTTATACAGGGTTTCTGGGGGTCTACTGGAGGTATGTCCGAATACCAATTCGTATGGGGTAAAGCCATGCGTTTTATTCTTGGTATTATTATAGCAGATTACTGCGTAGGGCAAGAGTTCTAGAGGATGTTCACTGGGATTCTCTGCTTTATGAGCACGAATCATTTCAGCGAGTGTCGCATGGAACCGTTCCAGGGATCCATTTGACTGAGGGTGGTTCACACTTGAGTAAGTTAATTTGATGTCGTACAAGGCACAGAGATCTTTCAAGAGTTGACTCGTGAATTCTCGGCCATAGTCGCAATGTATCCTCAGGGGTGTTCCATAATGTTGGAAGTACACGAGGAGGGTATTTACGACGGACTTTGCGGTTTTATCCTCAATGGGATATGCTTGGGTGAACTTTGTCAGTTCATCTCTCACCGTTAAAGCATAGTATTTGCTTGGGATTTTGAATATGTCGATATTGACACGTTCGAAACATGTTCTTGGGGTTTCCGTAATGACAAGAGGGGTACTAAGATTATTTCGGCAAACTTTGACCTTCTGGCAAATTTCGCATTTTTTCACGAAATTTTCCACGTCTTTGACAAAGCCTGGCCAGGTGTATTTTTCTTTCACTCGTCTTACTGTTTCGTTTATGCCTCGGTGCAAATTACTTTTTCCTAAATGGCACTGATCAAGGATTATGGGGATTTGGTCCGGATCAGGGGTTTTGGTGACATTTTGGCAAATTTTCAGTTTTATCTCTTTGTCGGCAAATATGAATGAAAATATTTGCATTATTGGCAGTTCAAGATTATTTTCAATTGAGTATGTCAAATCGAATTTGTTTTGAGCCATGTAAATCACATAGAACATATGCTCTACTACTGATTCTGGATCATAAGGAAGGGGAATAATGAAGTATTTCCTGTCTTTAACTGATTTGCTAGCAAGTATGTTAACTCTATTATGATGAAATTTGGGTTGCTCTTCGAAAAAATCTTCAATGATTTTGTAGTGAAGAGATTCTAATTTGTTTTGCGAAAAGAAGCTAATGATGTTTTTGTGATGTTTGTCGAGGAGTTGTGAATTGTTGAACTCGATTTTGGAATAGTCAATAATTGATTTTGATTTGTACAAATTTGCGAAGGTGTCGAACTCTTGTTGTAGTGTTTCGATAGGAATTTCGGGATCGTGTTCTGTATCGTTTTCGATTTCGTCAATATTTGTTTCGTCTTCGTCTTCTTCTCCATTTGAGGTGAACACAGATATTTTCTGTTGAAAATTTGCACATTCTTGAAAGTGATTTATTTTAATGCGAGATAGCGCGTCGGCATTTTTGTTCATTTTGCCTGGCTTGTAAACTATCTCATAGTCGTATTCCTCGAATTTTAGTCTCCAACGTGCCAGCCTACTTCCTGTGTCTTTTATCGAAGAGAGCCAAGTGAGGGGTCTGTGGTCGGTGACTAATTTAAATTTTCGTCCAAAGAGATACGGGCGGAAATGTTTCACTGCCCAGACGATTGCGAGAAGCTATCTCTCAATGGTAGAGTATTTTGATTCAGCATTGCAGAGCGTTCTGGATGCAAATGCTATTGGTAGGTCCTTACCAATTGGTCCCTGTGATAACACAGCACCAATGGCAAAAGCACTAGCATCTGTCGTGAGAAGAAAAGGTTTTTCGAAGTTGGGGTAAATGAGAATAGGGCTAGAAGTGAGTGAGTTTCTGAGTTCATCAAATGATCGTCAGCATTCTGTGTCGAAATTGAATGGTGTGTCTTTTTGTAACAGTTTTGTTAGTGGTTTAGAAATTTTGGCAATGTTGTGAATGAATCGTCGGTAGTAACCAGCTAGTCCTAATAATGACTTGATTTCTTTTTGTGTTTTGGGTTCCGGAAAATTTTGGATGCATTCTACTTTAGAAGGATTCGGTTTAACTCCATTTCGGGTGATAATGTGCCCAAGATAAGCTACTTCCTTTCTCAAGAATTCGCACTTATCTGGCTGAATCTTGAGGTTGGCCTTTCGAAGTCTTTTGAACACTTCTGTGAGTCTTATTATATGTTCATGGATGGTGGGTGAATAGACGATGATGTCGTCCATGTAGACGAGGCATCGTTCGTTCTGTATACCCAAAAGAATGTTGTCCATCACACGCTGAAAAATTGATGGAGCATTCTTCAGTCCGAATGGCATACGAACGAATTCATAGTGGCCATTGTCAACGGAGAAGGCTGTTTTTTGTATGTCCTTAGGTTCGATCTCTATCTGGTGAAATCCTGATGCCAGGTCGAGAGTCGTGAAGTATTGGCATTTGCCAAGCTGATCTAAATGATCTGATATGTTGGGCAGAGGGTATTTATCGTCTACCGTCAGCTCATTTAGTTTTCGCTAATCGATGACCACTCTCCACTTCTGTTTTGCCGAGCATCCATCTTTTTGGGAACTACCCAAACAGGTGATGACCATGGTGAAATTGATGGCTGTATAATGCCTTGAGTCAGCATTTTGGAGATTTGGGTCTTTACTTCCTCTTTATGTACCTGCGGGTACCTGTAAGATTTGGTAAAGACTGGCCTAGCATCTTTTGTTTCGATACTATGTTTGATTTCATTGGTAAATGTGAGGTTATCACCTTCTAGATAGAAGATGTCCTCAAATTGCAGACATAAATCGGTAATCATCTGATTTTCCTCTTCGTTGAGGTGATCAGTTCTCAATTGGTTTTTTATTTCTTCGATTCGATCAATGGGAGGTGAGTTGTTAGTTTCATAGTCTGTCGGGTTGAGATTCAATATTGTTTCGCGTATTGGAAAGGGTTCTAGTTTGATGTCTGAAAAGTCAATGTGTTTTGGGATTGCATTACTGTTAATGACCGAGGTGTAGAATAATCCATCATTGTCAATTTTTACTAGAGCATTTGGTATTCTCACCTTTTTTTTCTCCTGCGCTGGCAGTATAGCGTCAGTATTTCTAAGATCGCATTCAAGCCTGAAAATTTTCTCTATGCGGGGTTCAATATCGATTTGGTTTGGTTTTTTGATGTCAGGATTTGATTGATTTTTTCCAAAACTTTGAACAATGGGACAGTTTTGAAATCAGTTATCAATTGCTTATTTTTCAAGTCTACTATGCAGTTATAGTGTTCCAGAAAATCTGATCCAAGTAATCCATCAAAGTCAATATCTAAGTTGTAGATATATACCTTGTGGTGATCGTCTTGTTTGAAATTAATTAGAGTCGATTCATTTATGATAATTTTTTCGTTTTCAGTTATACCTTGTATGGTGACGTTTTCTGGGAATCTATGGCGGTATTTTTCGCATGTTTTGGGCTTGAAAATTGATATACCTGCCCCAGTATCATTAGAATTTTGAATGTATTTGTTATGTCTTTGATATAATAAAGATTTTTGGAATTTACAGAGTACAGGGAACTCACATGAAGGATTGTTCCGGGAAGTTTATATCTGGGTGATAATCTTCGATGTTCAGGGATTGAATTTCCGATATTGGGTCTATCGGTTGGTTGATTTCTGATAATTGATTCGGTGGGTGGTTTGTGCTCGGAAGTGACAGAAAATCCTGATAAGTTGAGGGGTCGTCTAGCATTTGTGTTTGATCGTATTGGTTATATTGATCATATTGGTGACTTTGATTGCTATCAGTATAGTAATCGTTATTGGTGGAGTAATAATCATTGAATTCCTGATTTGAGTTATCATCGGTATGATAATTCTGGTTTTCATGTCTCATGAAATGAGCTCTTTGCTGTTGATTGGAATAGTTTGAATAATTAGGATTTCGTTGAATGACAGTTGGTCGAGGTTGGGCTTGATTCTGGAATTGGGGTCGCGATTGGGTTTGGAAATCGTTTTGGGGTCTATTCTGTTGTTGGTTCGGTTGATAGTTTGGTTGTCTTGAAAAGTTCTGATTAAAATTTGGAGAAGAATTTGGGGAGAAATTTTGAGAATTCGGTTGAATTCTTTGCTGTCTGGATCGACATTCGTTGGAAGTGTGACCTACACGACCACAACTATAACAAGATCTTTGAGGTGGGGGTAATTGATTTCTTCTGATCGTTGGTTGAGGTTGGCGAGGCTGACTTGGTTTTTCATTTTTCTGATTTTCGAAATAAGATAACTGTATTTCTCTCCTAATTCTAATGTGGGCTTCAAGTAAATCAGCCGGATTTGAAGCACGTACGACTTGACCTATACGTGGTTCGAGTCCAGTTAAAAGCGTATTTAATGCCATTGTTTCTATTAGTCCGGGTTGCGCTTGTTTCTGTTCTATAGAAAGACCAGATTTTTGAATACAAGCGTGCATTTTGCATTGTGAACTTGAAGGCGATTGAAAATGTCAGAGGCGATTCATTTGGCAGTTGTTTAATGCGTTGGGGTCGTGAATCAATGACGTGAGATCTCGAGAATCTCCAAAGTATAGATTCAATAAATGTTTTATTTCGTGATATGTTCCAGGGTTCCTAGAACTAATTAATTGTGCAGCTCTACCTCTCAATTTGTTTTTTATGTGAATCACTAGTAAAGCTCTTTGATCTACTGTGGCCATGCGGTACGCATGGTCACATGCGTTCAAAAATGTATTCAAAAATATTTGGTCTCCTTCAAATTCAGGCACTATCGAAAACACTTCAGATAACTTATAGGGTTCGATTTCTACTTGATTGACATTAATATCATTAACATCAGGCATTTTGTATCAAAATTATTGAATTGCAATATCACAAGTCTAAACAATCGAACAGTACGATTCTACTTTGATTATTGGCTGTAAAATTATCGAAATTATTTTCTAAACAGGGAATAATCAATCTATACGATTATTATTGGAAATAGATTGTAAATCGGCAAACGAGATGATTCAAAATTGACTTACAATAATAACACGATGCACATTCTGATCCGTCTTGTTCTTGAAGTTGTCCAACCAGGGGCTTCACGAGGTGTTCCTTCCGTTGACTTCTTCAAGTGATGACTTCTCTGAGGGTGCTCGGTCCTTTTTCTGTTGAGGGATTAGAATCCGCCGCCACTAGTTAGGGTGTCCTTTTTCTAGCAACGTTGTCAGATCCTACCGACTGCGCCAATTGTTATCTTCGTATCTTTGAAATTCACTTTTTAAAAACGGTACACAACTTTAAATACAATAATACTTTTATTTCAGAAAAATATAAAGTGTTTCTACGACTAATTGCAACTAACTAACTAGATTGTAAATATAAATGAATAATGATATCGTGAGACCACGCAGGGTCTCTTTATACCTTCTGGCCAGCGGTGTCAGCAATACAAACTTGTGGGAAATGAAATACTATATTCCGCTGACACTGCTGACTCGGATTCTAGGGAAGCTGTTATCATTGTAATATGATATTGATGGGAAGGCTTTATTCAGAATATAACACATCTATACATCGGTGTGTTGTAACCATAGTTTGTACTATGATTTTTTTTGCAAAAAAGTGGAGGATTTCTTGTATTGTAAGATTTTACATTGAAGTTAATAATTTCTGAAAGATAAGGACAGTCGACTTCTCCTGATAGTAGTTTGTAAATGAATGTCATATCATGTTGAAAGCGCCGTGTGGTAAGTTCAGTTAAGTTAAGATTATTTAATGTATTTTGACGATTAAAGTTAGGATATGTCATCATTTTGAAAGATATATGCTTTAGGAATCAAATTTCAACATTTTCAACTTTTTCAATGTCACATTTGTAATATGGGAACCATGCAACTGAGGCGTATTCCAGTGCTGATCTAACTAAAGAACAATATAAAGTCTTAAGGGTATTACATGACAACTCTTTACCATTTCTCATTATAAATCCCAACATTTTGCTTCCCTTTGCAGAAACATTATTGAAGTGTCTTTTGAAGTTCAGTTGCTGATCTGGAGTAATCCCAAGGTCTCTTATTTCGTTTACCCTGTCGAGTACTTTTCCATCAATATTATAGTCATAATAAAAGATATTTTTTTATTTGGAAAAAGTGATAACCTGACATTTCTCTATGTTCAGGTACAAATTGTTTGTTGAGAACCAATCATATATAATATCTAATTCGTTCTGAAGAATCAGACTGTTTGAGACATCACTAACTGATAAATATAATTTCAAATCATCTGCAAACAGTAAGAACCTTGCATGCTGTAAACAATCTCCAATGTCATTCACAAATAGATTGAATAATAATGGTCCACAATGTGATCCTTGTGGTACACCGAAAGCTACAGGAATTGCTCCTGAAATGTAATTATTAATTCTAATACACTGAAAACGTTGTGTTAGGAAGCTTCTTATCCAATCTAGTATACCAGTACCAAAACCTAAAGCTTTCAGTTTTTCCAACAACAACAAATGATTAACCCTATCAAATCGGTATAGATAGAATCTATTTGGTTACCTTTCTCCAAGGCATGTAACAAGTGTTGTTCATATGTTATAAGATTTGTCATAGTAGATCGTCCTGAACAGAACCCATGTTGTTGTGGAATTATTATATTCTTGCAGGCCCAGGTCAACCGACAAGTTACTAGTTTATCCATCAACTTAGGTATAACAGACTGAATGCAAATTCCTCTATAATTTGTAACATTTTCCCTATTACCTGTTTTGTATATAGGTGTAATATAGCTATTTTTCCAGTAATCCGGAAAATGCCCATTATAGAGAGATAAGCTAAAAAGAAACTGTAGTGATGCAGTTAAAGTGTAGATACAGTTTTTCAATAATGCCGTCGGTATACCATCAGGCCCATGAGAATACTTGAGCTTCAAGTCATGAATACCATCAAAAACATCAACTAATCCAATATTAATTTTGTTTATATCAACTGTATCTCTATAACAGTAGTAAGGAATTATACAGTCTGTGTTAGAATAAACTTTTGCGAAGTGTTGGGCAAACAAATTTACAGAATCATTTCCACTATGGCTGGTCTAGTTTTCCAGATACATTGATTGAGGGTATGATGATGCCTTGCGTAGATTGGAGATATGTTTCCAAAACAAATTTGGGTTTTTTTGAATATCACATTCAATATTGTTTAGATAATTTTTGTAACAATCTTTACTCAGCTCTTTGCATTGAGAACGAACTTGGGAAAATTCAAGATAAGTATGTTCATCATTTGTCATTTTAAATTCTTTGTGTAGTAATTTTTTCCTGAAGATTAGAGATTTTAATTCGTGGGAAAACTAAACTGGATAAGTTGATGTTTTGAAACGATTCATGGGTACAAAAAGTTCAATACTGTTATATAGAACGTCGTAGAAAAATTGAGTTGCTACATTGATATCATCTATGTAGGGGAATGAAAGATCTGTTCAAGTTTCCTTTTCTATTCAAACAAAGATTATTGTTGGCTAGTTCTTTCTCGATATGTAAGTCTTTAAAAAAATTCAGACTGTTGTAATTCTTTGAAGTGACTTTATGTAAAATATGTGAATTTATATTGGGGCTGAAAATGTGTTTATTTACTTCCAGATGATGACCAAAGGAGAACTGTTCCTGTTTGTTTAGGTGTTCATTTATGCGGACATTCAGAGGTCTACAGTTTCTAGTAATGTAGGATGCATCACATTCATTGCAATTCAATCGTTTATCTTTTGTGTTGTTACCAAACTCTAAATTGCTATTATTTTCATTTAGTGTGATGTCTATAAAGTTAAGTTCTGTCTCTGATTCGATCTCCAATGTGAATGTGATGTTATGGGGGTATTTGATTGGTTTTATTTAGAAGATGAGCAGCAGTATCTGATTTACCTTTTCTGAACACCAAACAAGGACTTTTATTTCATTTTAATTGTATCTCATTGTGAATGTCGTTATTTAATGGATTTCTTCTTCTGCTAACCTGACGAATAAGTGTTACCTGAAGTTTTCGGACCAATAGTTCACAAAAAATACACAATTCAGTTTCACTCACCCACTCACTTTCCGAGCAGGTACTGATGATGAGATTCTAGGTAGAAAGCACTCTGCGATAAATAAACTATTTGCACGAATTACAAAAATATATTTTATTGATTAGGCCACGTGCACACAAATATCCTAACTCATTCCACCGAATTTATTCTCATACTCTTCATCTTGAACCGATGCCATATCGTTCAATGGCGGAGATATTTCAAATGCCTCGTGCAGGATGATGCGGAGTCATAGGCTTTTGACAAGGCATTGAGTTACAGGAGATAATATCAAAGGAAACTTACAAAAATTACTGTGGGATTCTAAAATCTGTGGGGAATGAAGCAAAAAAGCTATCTAATATTAATTATATTCAAGAATCAAACAATAAATCTAAGGCAGTATGGAATCTTGTTGAGGCTTATACTGGCCACTCAAATGGCGTGAAAGACTCTGTAATTAAAAATGTTGACCCACATGCAAATGATAAAACAGTGGTCCTAAATAAAGTAAATAACTTTTTTATAAACAGTTGTCCTGATCTGAGTTGTGACAATTATATAGAAAAGGCTCATTTTATGCCAAACTCTTTCGTAAAGAGTATATTTTTTATGCCAACAAATCCACAAGAAGTTTATAATACAATCATGAATTTAAAAAATACTAGATCAGTTGGTGAGGATGAAATCCCAGTAAAACTTCTAAAGTATGTAGCTCATGAGTTATGCGAGCCTCTGTCATATCTAATAAACATGTCATTCTCAACGGGTATCTTTCCTGATAAATTAAAAACAGCATTTGTGAGGGCTATATTGAAAATAGGGGACAAGAGTGCCATTGACAACTACAGGCCTATACCAATTTTGTCAAATATCAGTAAGATATTTGAAAAAGTAATATGTGCAAGTTCGACTAACTTTTTGGAATCAAACAATCTTCTATCTGACAGACAAAATTGTTTTAGGAAAAATAAATCACTTATCCGAGCTACCTATCAGGCATTATGTAAAGTAATCGAATCACTGAATAAGAAACATAAAACTACTGCTGTCAATCTTGATCTGTCAAAGGCATTTGATAGTGTAGACCACCTCTTGTTGACCAAAAAGTTGTCTCTTCATTAGAGGGTTAGCACTCAATCTAATCATTTCATATCTCAGAAATAGATACCAATATGTGACTGAATCCAACTCAGATGGCCATTTTATATCTGGAAAATTACTTATCACCCGAAGTGTACCTCAAGGATCAGTGCTGGGTCCCCTGTTGTATATACTTTATACCAATGACGTTCCTGAAGTGATTAGTGAATATATGGTTCAATATGCTGATGACTGTTCGTTCATATTCAGTTCTGATGATCAAGAACCCAGCGAGCACAAAAACATCTCAGAGATGTTAAAAGTACGAGATTTTGGGACATTGAACATCCACTGCGATGTTCTGTTTATACATGAATAGAACTTCTATAGAACATCCAATGTCCGCCGCAGGTGGCGATTTTCAGGATGTCCCTGGGATGTCACAAAAAGAACTTGTCTTAAGTTTTTTTGATAACCTTTTCATAGATACAACAGAACATTCCCAAAACGTTTTGCGCACATTAAATCGCTGTTAATAAAACATTTTTGGAGATCACTTTCTGAAGCTTTTTTTATTATTTATTTAGACATTTGAAGGTGTCACATTCTATTTAAATTGTTTTATTTTATTTTTATAGCACCAGGAATACATCCCTCTTTTAGGATGTCTATCATGCAATCTAAATGAAGATTCTTCTTGAAAAAACGAACTTGACACATTCAGAGTGAAACTTTTCCAGTTATTTAGTCTGGGTTGATATTGAAAAATAAAAATAAAGTTTTTTATAACTTCCAAGGCTTATATTTCTTGGAGTTCTGAAATGAAACAGATTCGATGTGAAATATACTAACCACTAATTTTGAAGATAATTGCAATATGATTAGATATTTTCTTATATAATTTCAAATGTATCTCTAGGAAGGAATATTTAGTTGAATTATATTTAGAAAAATATTCATTTTCACAGTGATTTTTCTGTTGGAAAACATGAGAAGTTGTTTTTTATTTTCCAACTCCCCGTAATCTGAGAACTAACAATGTTGATAATGGAAAAATGTATGAAGAAAACATTATTTTTTTTCAAGCATATTCAATTATACATTGAATACTCTTGTTTCGGACGTCCATCGTCCATCGAATACGATTCGTATTCACCTTAAGACGATTGCAGATACAAGCATTCGAAACGTCGTGAAAACCTTTTAAATCCATTAAGACGATGGACGTCCGAAACAAGAGTAATCAAGTTACCACATCGTCTACAACTTTCATTCAATTATACAGTTTGACCATGTCATCACAGATTCGAACACCCTTTCAAAAAATACACATTGCTTTTGAGAAAAAAAAAATCATGAGATGAATGAATAAACATAATGTAAATTGATAGGTTTTACACTGGTCCTATAACTGGATCCATTATGGAATTTTTCAAATCCAAAAATATTGCTTTTATAAACAATGTGTTGTGCTGTTGTAAAGAATTTCCCAATCAACAAGTTATGTATCTCCTAGAATTGATCAATACTTAATCCACAATAAATTCAGGCTACCATCCTTTTTGCAGTTGTCAAGAGGTCAAACAATGTTTGGAACACATCATATGAAAGGACCCTTATTTACTGCAATAGACAATTTGATTATTTCACAAGTTATTTCAATAGTTATGGTGGTGATTGAAAAAAAAAAATTAGTACGGCAATAAAAAACGGCAGTATTTGCCATATTTTTCAATCCTATTATTATATTATAGAAATCTTAGGTAAAAAAACTTTCTAACTAAAACTCAATTGCACTAGATCAATATTTCATTATTTAAAAAAAATTGGGCCAAAGAGAACTATTTTAATGTTATATTCAAGAATTTTTAACATGTTTGAAATTCAAAATACCAAGGATGAAAATATAATTTTAATAGGAACTAAAACACAGGTACAAATAAAAAAGAAATATCACAGAAACTCTAGATACATAAAACACAAACTGAACAGACATTTCAAATGTAAAATGAATAATATATATTAATATTATATAACATTTTCCCTTTCTTTTGTCGTCTCTCTCTCTCTTCTCTGTTTGCTATGTCGAAACCATTCTTTGACATAGTATTCAAACTTCTTTTTGGTTATGGAGGATTTTTTATGGACCACATCTACAAAATATAGACAATTCAAACAAAAATATGGGATGGTGAAGATGATTTTTCCAAGAAGCATAAGTGAGAAAATGGCTATATGAAAAGATCTGGGATACTCGGTATAGCTCCTGAACAGAGGGTTGACTCACATAACTTTATTTTATTTACTTGTACTGGTCAATGTGATCCTTATTCATATATGGAATAATATACAATGTTTAAAAAAAAACTATGTTTTGATACACTTGTATATTGAACATATTTTCTAAAGAAAAGATACTTCCAATGGAGAGAACAGGACTTGATTGAACTTTTTAATTCAACCCATTGGAGAAAACAAGAGAAATAAATGAACTAGAAATATGCCAACTTTATTTACTCACTATCAAACTTACCAAACATCAACTCCATGAATTTCAAATTGCTCACGGGAAAATTGGATTTTTGTCCAGTCCATGAGCAGATTTCACCCAAACTATTTGTGAAAATAGTTTTCATGCACCTACATGTGAAATCTCTCCCATCATTTCCTCCAATTTTTCGAAGGAATTTAACCCAAAATATGTGCATATATCAAAATGAGTTTTGTTAAAAAAACTCAATAAAAAATACTACAAAAAAAAATCATGATTTTATGAAAGTATATAAATCGAAAAATCTTATATTGCCAAGTATAATATATACATAGAGTAACACTTACGAACTGCGAGCACGTACATATGTTTCTAGACTCTCCAAGGCCCCCAAGCTGTCGCATGCTAAATTAAAATTGAAGGATGCCTTCTCGACATCACTTTCATGTCCATCATTAACAATTATTTGTTTAATTTCTTGCAAACAAATGGAATGCTCGACTTGCGTTCTAATCATTGAGTCGAGGAGAGGTCTTAGATCTACAACATCAGTGGCAGGGTCCAAGTTTGCTGAAAATGGAAAAATAACATAATCACCATATTCACATAATTTCAATTAAGAAAAAACTACTGTAATCTTCATAAAATTTGGTAAGTTTGTTTCAACAATTTTTTACATTTTCAATAAAATTCGTATTCAAACTAACCTGTTTGGGTAGCTTTCGATGTCTTCATTTGGGGTTGTGAGAGAATATCTGGAATATTTCAATTGAAATAATCAATAAATACTGCTCAATGAAATGGAACATTGAGAAAGCCTTGATAATAATTGCCAATGAAGTGTGTCTCAAAATAAAAACAACCACTGAAAGTTAAGAGGTGCTTGTTTTCTAATTATATGAAATATCAATTACCTAAATCCCTAGGCGTTTCGGAACCACTCTCGAATTCGATCACATATGATTCGTGGCCCTTTTCATTTTCACATTATTGGTCTGAAAAAATATATATAAAAATATACAGTTTATTCAAGAATATGCCAGATTTCATGACATGCCAAACACTGAAGGGAGAATGTTCAGATTTCAATAATTAAAGGTATTCCTTTCCTGCAATTCTTTAGGTTATACGCTCACCAACAACTGGAACTGCTGCGGGGATTTTCAATAAGTAATCAACGTAACCATCCTCCACCACATCAGGTAAAGATGGAGCATTTGCACCTGAAATTTCATTATATATATATATATATATATATATATTCTTCCATTATTAGATAATCTTTAATATTTTCCAACCAAATAGCCAGCGCCGCGTGTATGCTTTTGAGGTTATATTGTCTCTGGACGATGCTAATACATTATTCATGTAATACTTACTTTATTTACTTAATCAGCAATATAAAAAATGTCTACTATATGTTCACATCACTTCAAACACTTGAAAATAAAGAAAAAAACATAAACGCCGTCAATTCCAAAAAAAGGCAGGAGAATGGTATAAACAATAATCAGTGACAATCAGTGTTTTGCGAGGTTTATCAGGTGTACCACACTGAATGGCCAATGGCCAAATTGTAACAAGGCGGGAATTTTAAAATGAAAACAGAAAATGAGAGGATGAATGATGATGAATAATATTGGTTTCATTTGCTTATGAAAATATGAATGTTGTTTCTGTCCTGTGTAAAATAGGATTTATTGGTATTAAAATGAAGGAATAAAAAATGAAATAAATAGTTGAATGTGAGCCTAGGGGTCGAAAAAATATAAATATTCTAAGATTTAATTCACATGAAATTTTTAACTTTTTGTTATGTGAAATGATCAAGTTATAAAGAAAAATTGTCGAGAACCATTATAAAACTGGACAATAAATGTATATTCAATATCTTGGATGAACTTCTCGAAGCGAATATGTTATGTCTAGAAAGAAACAAATACAATACTTCAACATCCTTTAAAATCCTTCTGAGGCATTCCATATAGCGTCTAAAAAAACACACCCTTTTCAAAACATCCCAAAACCTCCCAGAGATGTTTGTGCTCGCTGGGAATCAATAAGATACAATATCACTAAAACTTTAAATACACTGGAGGAATATTTCACCATGCACAATCTGAAGCTGAATACCAATAAAACTCAAATCATTTCCTTTGGTCATAAAATGAATATGGACAGCTTCAACCATGACACAACATCCTTAATTCCAGTATCAAAACTTTCTTTTCTTGGCATCACGTTCGATTCGAAGTTAGATTGGAAAAGCCACATGAGTGAACTGTCAAAGAACTTATCGAGATACTGCTATGCTCTGAGAGTCATCTCACAGAACATATCCTCAGATGCAGCCATATTAGGTATGGCATCATTTTCTGGGGACCATCTACTGATGTTAA
This sequence comes from Gonioctena quinquepunctata, assembly GCA_018342105.1. Classification (NCBI taxonomy): domain Eukaryota; kingdom Metazoa; phylum Arthropoda; class Insecta; order Coleoptera; family Chrysomelidae; genus Gonioctena; species Gonioctena quinquepunctata. Next base: position 56,584 of record JAFIRS010004068.1, read on the forward strand.
GAAGATATCCATACTCCAGAAACGCTGCCTAAGAAACATCTTCAATATTCCACGAAGAGTCAGCTGTAGGTCTATATTCATGGATAAGAAGATTCTTACCTTAACAAGTATATTGATCTATGAAGCAACTATATTTGTTACTGAAAATATGTCCCTCTATACATGCTATAACAGAGATCATAGACATAATACTAGAAATAAAAACAATCTCCTGAATATTAGGCCAAGCCTCGCATACATTCAGAAAAACATTCCCTTCTCAGTAATTAACATATATAACAAATCACCTGAATCGTTAAGAACACAGCCTACTAGGGAGCTGAAAATTAATTTGAAAAACCTTCTTTTCAAAAAAGCATACAATACATTAGATGAGTATTTCAGACATATTAGACGGGTAATGTTCTCTTCCTTTTCCTTCAATTTATGAATTGTAAAATTTACTATTTTCTTTTCTTCTCCTGATTATATCCAGAAATATAATTTTTACTTATACGTGTGTGTGTGTGTATGGGTTGTGTTTATATATATAATGAGTGTTTTTTATCTATTAATAACTGTGTGTCTTTACTTATTTAATGTATCTGTGTTTTTATGTGTTTTTACTTGTAGTTATGTGTAATCTTAATTATATTGACATGTTCTACACCTGAAAAGGTACTTTTGAAAGAACCAATAAAGGATCTATCTATGATAAATGATATTTATAATTCCTTCCCGTACCGTCCGGGTTATAACTTGTGTTGTTGTATTGTAAAATTAGTTGTTCGTATCTAGTTATCATTGGTGCAGTATTCTCTTCCGAAGACATCACCTTCCTGTACTACGTTAAAATGAGACATATCTAAGATGTCTAGATACATCACATCAAGAAACCCAATAACCATCTTGTCAAAAATGCGTCAAATAATAATTGAGAAACACTAAGAAATCACAAGGTACATGAGTAGAATTATGAAAGGTAATGGCTGTGCCTACTTTACTATACAATAGCAAAATGTGGACAATGAAAAAAGAACACAAAAGCAGGAGTTCAGCAGGTTTTCGGAAAGAGTAACAAATGTACAAAATGCACGATCATCTCAGAAACCAAACCACCGCTTTGGACGACAAGATAGTGGAATACAAGACGGAGTGGGACACACACATATTGAGCGATAGTCACATATCAGAATCAATGAAATATAACTTATATTTCAGTGATCAGAATAGGCACTTTGTCACAATCATTATACCATAAAAACGTAGGAAGGTCACGAAAAAGATTGACTGATGGACCGTGCCAGAAGACCTAATCGATGACGGCTGAAGATGGTTACAATTTAACTGACATAGTTTTGCTACATATTATGGGTAGGCAAATATACAATAGGGATGACGAAATTAGTAGAAAGAAAAATATCACATAGGATATTATTCACTGGGCTATTGAGCTTTTTCGAAAGTGATACCATTACTACTAATGATTCTTGGAATGTCTATGGATAGCAGGCTATCTACTCAACAGCAGTTGAACGTGATGGTTTATATTGAAAATATTCGTATCTTGAGATAAGAAAAGGTGAAAGCCTTAATGATCAAAACACGACTGATGGAGTACTTCGAGAGTTGGTCGAGAGTTGATGAACCGAAGAAATGTTTGGTGTACGTTATGAAATTCACTGAACCATATATTACATGGATTTTTCCATACGAGGGATTCTGCAAACATTCCAAAAGCCACAATTATTCTGTCGAGCCGTATTTTGATAGAAGGGGGAATTGGGCTTGGATATTTTATTGTTTCAATATCATAACAGTATTCATATTGATGTGGAACGTCTACCACATGATAGATATTTGCAACCAAGATAGGATACATTGCATCATGCTCATTGCAATTGGAGTTGATTGCATTTTTGCTCTACTTTTATACATTTTGTATTCCTGGAATAGTAGATATTACTTGGCTGCTGTGAATTTGTGGTGCTATATCCTAGAGCGGAAAATTTCAGAGGAAACAAAATTTTTTTCCTCGAGTTTCTATAGAGGAATTCGTGCGAAATGTTTCATTTTCAAGTACGGCGCTATTTTCTTTTCTGCGGTAGATTTGTTTTGCTCCATTTTGGCGGTCTACCACAATGGATTCAACTCTGATTTCACATCCTTATCAATATTCTTTACGGCAACTATAATAGAACTATCTCTATTCGGTGTTTTTGTGCCACTGAGTGCTATAGTTATTCACATATATGAGGGGCTGTATGAGGATGTGATGGATGAAGTTGTTGCACTTCCATTGAAACTTTCCAATAGACCAAGACTGAACCGACATATGCATTTCATTTCGCAATCTAGAATCGCTTTCGATCAATTCAACCGATTCCTCTCATCAAGCATTTCACTGATTTTTGTGCCTTTGGTAGCTGTATTGATTTTAAACATTTACTTGTCCATAACTCCGAGTTCCGAACATCTTTTTCTGTATGACAAATGCATGCAGCTCCGTACAGTGATAATGATTATGGCAATACTTAACCTTACATGTTCGTTGGCTGGTTGCGAGAACCTGGTAAGTTTGTTCACTGATGATTATTCGACATACATATTATGGAGGGTATATTACGGTCTTCCACGAAATGTATCAAAACTGAACTGAAGTATATATTTGCGTTCATGAAAGAAATCCCCATCACAACTTGACAAATCTGATTCTGATGCCTGTATTCTGTATATTGAAATCTGAGAAATGATACTATAAATTTAACAGATTGGGATTACTTGTATTAATTTTGGAGATTTTCCATTTTTAGCCAAACCATTTTTCATAAAAAACCTACTTGGAATATTATTTCCTTAGGTTCTTGTGACCAAAGTTCCTTTTCACCAAATAAGAATTTGAATGAGTCACTTATGTTCTGGCAACCAAATTATTCACAACTTCCATCAGATGATGGACAAACAAAAAAGAATAAGAATAAGAATAACTTTATTCAGGATAAAAATATAGTTTACACTGATAGGAAAAAACTAATGAAGAGAATGAATAAAGTTTAATGAGCGATAAGTGCTGATGCACTTGTTTCGCATGAAAAAGTTTTTTTTTTTAATTTTTTTTAATTTTTATTTATTCACTTAGGAAAAGGATACAAAACAATGTAATAACAGATAAAGGTGAATAAATGAGTACTCGATGAGTGTTGTTCACACTTGTTTCGAGAAATACAATATAATAAAATACAATACGAAAAAATTTATAAATAATGAACCTACTGACTAACAATTACGGAAATGTGAAAAAATCCATTGAATATCAGACTTATCTAAATGTAAAGACAAATTTTTACAATCACATTCGCACACCCCCATCTATGTGTAACTATAATTAATGTAAGGGTTGATGCATATCAATGCTTTAAGATTGTTTGTATGCTCTTTGAATGACACAAATGTTATCAAAGATAAGCGGTATCTTAGAAGTTATATTGAAAAAATAAATTAAAATGGACAATTTGATGTACTAATATATGCTAAGGTTATATGACAAAAGTAATAACAATTTTGTTCATTCACATATTGCTTACATTGGTAGAAACTTAATTTAAAATATTTTTTTGTCAACAAAATCGGAAATCGTTTGTCTTGTCTGCCTACATATAAATTGTCTCAATTGCCTTTTAAAGTGGTGAAATATGTCAATGTTTTTTATTGTATTCGGAAGAGTATTGAATAATTTTGGGGCTAGATAGGTAAAGGTATGCTGTAAGACTGATTTTTGTGTTAATGGAATAACATGATGATCTTTTTTTCGGGTGTTATGATTGTGTGGCGGTAAGCGATAACTTTTCTTTTTGTGGTACGTTAAAATGATATTGAAATAAAAGAGTTGACGAATATCAAAAACACCGGCTTCGCAAAATAAATTGTCTTTTGGAAAGCGTGAATTTTTTGAATATATCAATTTTAGAAACTTGTTTTGTAGTACTACAAGAGGACGAAGGTGTGTTCGAAAAGCCCCTCCCCAACATTCTATCCCATATCGGAAGTGACTTTCCACAAGTGATAGGTAAAGGATTTCCAGATGGTGGGTGGAGAATATTTCTCTTAAGGTTTTGAATTTATATAGAATACTTCGCAACTTTTTGCAAGTGAAGTTTATGTGTTCATTCCATTTGAGATGTGAATCAATAATTACCCCTAAATACTTCACCTTTTTTCAGGAAGAATCAAGTGTTGATTGCCTAGGTCTATATGTGAAGAGGGTGGTTTGTCCGTGCTATTGAAACTGAATGGCATGTACTGGGTTTTCTTCAAATTTATGGTTGATAGTTTATATTCAAGCCAGTTTTTTATTGTGTCAAAGTCTGATTCTACGGTATATTTTAATTCTTGCCAATTATTTGCCTTATAGAATATTGTAGTGTCGTCTGCAAAACCTTAAATTTTTCCTTCACTTTCTAGTGAGAATACTTCATTTATGTACAGATTGAATAAAGTTGGTCCAAGAACCGTACCTTGAGGTATCCCCGTATCAGTATACTTCTCACTGCTTATAATTTCATCTATTCTCTCAGTTTGGACTCTGTTCGTGAGGTAACTCCTGAATAGATTCAAGGGAGTACCCCTTATGCCATTATCTTCCATTGTTTGTAGAAGCAATTTGTGGTCGACGGTATCGAACGCTTTTGATAGGTCTATGAAAACGCAGAGACTCTGCTTGTTTTCATGAAGCGCTGATGATATTTCTGATGTTAAAGCTAATATTGCATCTTGTGTAGATACATTTTCTCTAAATCCAAACTGATGATCAGATATCAAATTGTATTTTGAGATATATGAAGTTAGTCTTTTTTTGATTATTTTCTCGAAAATTTTGGTTAGGTGTGTTATCAGTGATATGGGGCGGTAGTTTGTCACAATATCGGCATTCCCCTTTTTGAACAAAGGAGTAACAATCGATTTTTTGAATGCTGTTGGCCAACAACCTTTCTCCATACACAAATTAAACAAATATGCTAATGAACAATAAAAGCCATGTGTGAAGTGGAATAAAATGAAAATAGAAAATTGAAGTAACAGTCTTCTTCACAAAAGATTCAATAAATTGAACCAGAAAATGGTAGATCTCAGGTGAAAAACAACTACTTTCCTGGCAAATACCACGCAGAACGTTGAATGATATTCACCTGAAAATCCATGCATACCTCCATATAAATGGACATTGAATGCAAATGTTTCTTTCTGATAAGCTCGATTATGTTTAATTTATGTCGTGTTCACCTAACAATCCGCATACCGGTTTCAGGCTTTTTGGCCCTCATCAGTACGGAGTAATCACCAGCCACAGGTCCGAAGAACTCTGGCTGAAGCGAGACACAACAAAATTAAACCATCATCGAGTCTATATCACCTATAGGTATGCCAAAAAAGAAAACTTTTAACTGGCGGTACCTAGTGACAGAAAGAAACACTCCGAAAATCTCCCACCTCGATAGGTTTCTAAATAATAGATTTCTTCGCAGTAGGAGTGGCAAGCCCAACTAGAATATAATGAACAATAAAAGCCATGTGTGAAGTGGAATAAAATAAAAATAGAAAATTGAAGTAACAGTCTTCTTCACAAAAGATTCAATAAATTGAACCAGAAAATGGTAGATCTCAGGTGAAAAACAACTACTTTCCTGGCAAATACCACGCAGAACGTTGAATGATATTCACCTGAAAATCCATGCATACCTCCATATAAATGGACATTGAATGCAAATGTTTCTTTCTGATAAGCTCGATTATGTTTAATTTATGTCGTGTTCACCTAACAATCCGCATTTTCGGAGTGTTTATTTCTGTCACTAGGTACCGCCAGTTAAAAGTTTTCTTTTCCGGCGTACCTATAGGTGATATAGACTCGATGATGGTTTTATTTTGTTGTGTCTCGCTTCAGCCAGAGTTCTTCGGACCTGTGGCTGGTGACTACTCCGTACTGATGAGGGCCAAAAAAGCCTGAAACGGGTATGCGGATTGTTAGGTGAACACGACATAAATTAAACATAATCGAGCTTATCAGAAAGAAACATTTGCATTCAATAACCATTTATATGGAGGTATGCATGGATTTTCAGGTGAATATCATTCAACGTTCTGCGTGGTATTTGCCAGGAAAGTAGTTGTTTTTCACCTGAGATCTACCATTTTCTGGTTCAATTTATTGAATCTTTTGTGAAGAAGACTGTTACTTCAATTTTCTATTTTTATTTTATTCCACTTCACACATGGCTTTTATTGTTCATTATATTCTAGTCGGGCTTGCCACTCCTACTGAGAAGGAATCTATTATTTAGAAACCTATCGAGGTGGGAGATTTTCGGAGTGTTTCTTTCTGTCACTAGGTACCGCCAGTTAAAAGTTTCCTTTTCCGGCGTACCTATAGGTGATATAGACTCGATGATGGTTTTATTTTGTTGTGTCTCGCTTCAGCCAGAGTTCTTCGGACCTGTGGCTGGTGACTACTCCGTACTGATGAGGGCCAAAAAAGCCTGAAACCGGTATGCGGATTGTTAGGTGAACACGACATAAATTAAACATAATCGAGCTTATCAGAAAGAAACATTTGCATTCAATGTCCATTTATATGGAGGTATGCATGGATTTTCAGGTGAATATCATTCAACGTTCTGCGTGGTATTTGCCAGGAAAGTAGTTGTTTTTCACCTGAGGTCTACCATTTTCTGGTTCAATTTATTGAGTCTTTTGTGAAGAAGACTGTTACTTCAATTTTCTATTTTTAAATATGCTAATGGCTCCTCAATATGTTGGGAGATTGATTTTAATATGTCAGCATCAATACCATCAATACCTTTTCGATTTTAGGTTTGTAATTACTTTTTTTATTTCACTTGTATCAGTTGGTAAGAGGACGAATGAGTTTGAGACTATATTTCTCTTTTGTGCGTAATTGGGATTTCTCTGTATTTTTTTAGCCATTTTCTTTCCTATATTAGAATATATTGAATTAAATTCATTTGCTATTTCTCGTTTTGTTTTAGAGTAACCCCTGCTTCATTTTTTAAAGCTGTGATTGCTTTTTACTTCTTTTGTATTGGTTATTTCTTGAATTATTTTCCATAACTGGGTGTTATCTGAAGAGTTTGAATTGATTTGTTTTTGATAGTATTCATATTTTGTTTTTCTTATTAAGTTTGTGAGTTTATTTTGAAATATTCTGAGTTCATTTTTCAGCTCTAGATTAGTGGGATCCGTTCGTACTCGTTTGAAGAGTTTGTTTTTTATGTCTATTTGTCTTACCAAACCATTTGTTAACCATGGAGCAATCTTGGTATTTTTTCTTTTGTAACTTATTTGAACACACATTTTTCTATGGATTTTAGTAGAATATTTATGAATGTATCAGTTGCGGAATTGGGAATGGTAGTTCTGAAAACTTCGTCCCAAGATATATTTGTCATCAATTTTTTGAGTTTGTTGAAATTTATTTGCGTATTGACCTTTTCAGCATTTGTTTTTTTGTCGAATTGTGGAGACTCTAAAATGATTTGAAGGGCAGTCGTATAGTGGTCAGTTATATTTGTATGTATGATGAGTGGTATTATTTTGTCTAGTACATCAGGTATTACTTTAATGAAGATATGGTCTATACACGATTCGCTTTTTCCTTGAACTCGGGTTGGGTTGTTAATTGCTGATGAATACCCAAATTCACCAAGTATATTTAGATATTCATTGCAGATATCGTCTTTTTTCAATATATCTATGTTAATGTCTCCCAGAAGAACCGAATGTGCTGCTGTATGAGAATGACTCGATTCGAGGTAACTATGTAAATTTCTTATGAATTCGTATGGATCTGTGGAAGAGGGTCTATATATTGCCACTATGGATATATCATTATAACCCAATTTGACTCTCAACTCTATACTTTTAATATCACTTATTTCCACTATTTTGTAGGTATATTTGTGTTTTGAGTGTATATATATCACCACACCATCATTTTGGTTAAGTTTTCCCCCGTAATATAGTAGCCTGGAATAGAATAAAGTTTTGGATTATGTAATGACCAAGTTTCAGTTAAAGCGATACAATCAATATCGGAATTTAGATTGCTGAGAAAAATTTTTAGTTCATCAATATTTTTATTCAGGCTACGAATATTATTATGTATGATTTTGAAATCATTTGAATCTTCGTTGACATCCAAAATATTTTTACACTCTGAGTAATCTTGAAGATTGAATGTTACTATTGTTTCGGCGTCGAAATCATGGATATACTGATCCATTTTGAAAGTATTTTAGGTATAGTAGCAAATTTGAATACACCAAGCACAAGTCTACATCTTTTGTTCTTTAGTCATAGTTGTATACGACGTAGAATATAAAAATGTATATTATAAAGGATAAAAAATGTTCTCGACTTATTTGATAGAACGTGTTCTTGGTTTGTTCAATTCCTTTTGTTTTGGTACTGGCATTTTATTATCTGAAGATTTTGGGGTACTTAGAGGTTTTTCCAACGGCCTTTGGAAAAGAAAGGGAAATAAGTTATCCTGCCACAACCCCTGCTTAAACGTCTGAAAGACCAAATATTCATTAATTTCCACTATGCGGAAGGAAGGACAAAACAAAAAATGGATCAATCGATCCCAGCTTGAGACTATGGGGTACATATATCCAAGAGTTCTACCAGAGGAGTTTAGAATGAAAGGGTTAGTGATTTACAATAGTTGCTGGTATTACCAGCCAAAGACTACATACGATATAATAATAGTTGTTTATTGTTCACTTAGAACGAAGTACAGTATTTGGAGTGAAGGGGTACATTTCCAATAAACAGATTGGCTCCAAAAGTCGAGACTTGTGCGGAGCATGAACGAGGTAGGAATTAGCAACATATAAAATAGAAGACTATTTGGACATATGATGAATATTAATTCAGTTTAGATCGTGGAATGCATAAATAAAATTAACAAAAAATCAAACCGACGAAATACGGAACTGAAAAGTAAAAAATAAAATAAACCTTCTTAGTCCCAATAACTAAGCTCCTAAACTAATGGAAGTAACTGATTTTGAGTCGGCGCCAAACAAACAAGTAAATGAATTAGGTAAGGCGTAAAATGATGGCATCGAGTTGCGCGGTGACATTCTGATAATTTTTTTGAAGTAATTTAATGATCTTCGTTGATTGTTCGTTTGGCGCCGACTCAAAATTAGTTACTTATATTAGTTTAGGAGCTTAGTTATTAGACTAAGAAGGTTTTTTTTTTTTTACTTTTCAGTTCCGTATTTCGTCGGTTTAATTTTTTGTTAAAAAGTTTTTATTTTTCAATTTTTGTGGCTGAAATCTACTAATTACTACCTACTTGTTTTTTGATTACTTCCAAAATACTTACTTACCCACCTTCACTTCAACTATTACCAGTTAAACAATATGATTATCTATCTTTACTATTTGTTGTAATATAAATTATTTTTGTGTTCTGGTTAGTTCATTTCATTACTTTGTATATCATTCCATCCTCTCATAGAAAATCATGATTGTGACGGATGTGGAATAATGACAGTAGCGATCTGTCATTGTCAACTACATATGTGTGTGCCAATGTTCACAAGTGAACAATCAATTATCCCCTATTTTTCTACCCGTAAGGGTGGATAATTTCATTCGAAATTCAAATATGAGGTATACCCTATCCATTAAAAAAATAGTCATCCAAATCGAAAAACCCAGTACAAAGTTGTGCCTGATAGAATCGGTTAACGGACCAGAATTCAGAGGGTGAGTGATCAATATCCTTCATTTTGCTTCCCTTAGGGGTGGATTTTGAATTCAAATGGGACCAACTTCGAAGTACATCCTATCCACTGAAGAAATAATTATCGGAATCGGACGTCTCAGTAAAAAGTTATGCGTGATCATACAAAAGAAAAAAAGAAAAAAAATTAATATACGCGTCGACTAGAGAACCTCCTTCTTTTTGGTTTCGTCAGTTAATGAGATAAAATAGACTAAAATTTTAATAAAATAAAATAAAATTGTAAAGTTATTATGATGGTGAGTTATAAATACAATCTTAATTTGACTTAACTAGAGATAAGTGTGTGGATAGTGTATATAGTGTATAGATAGAAGGAAAATAGTTGATAAAATTAGACATTGGGAACATATAAAATATTAGAGATAGGTGATATAATCATGTAGTAATAGATAGTGTAAGGTGAGTCTTTGAGTGTGTGATTACGGTATACAATAAATTGATTAAGGTTAGAAGAGTTTAGGCATTGTGATGGGGGTGGGGGTGAGTATAGGATACTCAACATTTTTTTACCGCGTTTCTAGTATATTTTGGATGGTTCGACGTGTTTGGGACATGGTGAATTTTTTCAGTCCTTTCTTGAATTTTATGGGGGATTTGATATTTTTGATTTTTTATTTCGGGTAAATAATGGTAGAATTTTGGGCTGAGGTATTTAAAGCTTTTTTTTCCGATGGCTTTGAACATGAAAGGGGAAGGGTATTTTTGCTGTCAGTTTCTGGTATTGTTATTATGTCCATTTTTTTGTAAGTAAGATTGAGATTTATGTTATTCAATGTTACAGCTCTTGAAGAATAATTTCTTGGATCCAGGAGTCCGGTTTCAACATAAAGATCGTCTGACGGGTAATCATTGTCCTTCTTGAAAATTATTTTTAAGATTTTTTTTTGAGTGGTTTCCAATTTTTTATGTGTGGTTTTTCCAACTCCGCCCCAAGACATTATTCCATATGTAATATGGGATTCCACTAGCGAGTAGTATAATATCTTCAATTGGGACACATTCAATATATCTTTGAGGGTTTTGAACTTGAACATAAGGTGCTGGATTTTTTATTATTATGAAGGCTATGTGTTTTTCCCATCTGAGATTGGAATCTATAATCACACTTAGGTATTTCATTTCCTTACATGATTTTATATTCATGTTTTAATTTTATATACAGATTGTGGAAGTTTGGAGAAGATGCTTTATTGGTTTTAAATGATAGATAAGAAGTCTTATCAAAGTTGATTGCTAGGAGCTTATTATCAATCCATTGTTTGATTTTCTTGAAATCTCTCAGAGATTTCCAATTTTCGGAGCTATAAAAAACTGCTGTATCATCAGCATATGTTGTTATTTTTCCGCAGTTCAGGTATATATTGAAAAGTATTGGTCCTAAAATAATGCCTTGTGGTACGCCATACTCTATCTCTCGGAATTCACTTAATGTATTGTTTATTTCTACGCTCTGGTGTCGTTTCGACAGGTATGATTTGAATAAGTTGAGTTGATGTCCCCTGATTCCCATATCTTCCATTGATTCCAGTAGTAGAGTATGGCTTACAGTATCGAAGGATTTCGATAAATCAATAAAAACACATAGTGATGGTCTACTCCTGTCCAAGCTGGAGTAAATTTCTGAAGTGAGGTTCAAAATTGCATTTTGGGCAGAGATGCCTTCTCAGAATCCAAATTGTTTTTCACAGAGTAGTTTATACTTTGTGAGGTACTCTGAGAGCCGTAGTTGCAAGATTTTTTCAAATACTTTGGCAAAGTTAGTTATCACCGAGATGGGTCTGTAGTTGGTAACGTTTTTGTGGTCTCCGTTTTTGTATATTGGAAACACAATGGTACGTTTAAATTTTTCTGGAAATGTACCCGCTATGATACTTCCATTGATGATGAAAGCTAGTGGTTCCGATATTGATTCAGTGATTTGTTTTAATGTTTCGGATTTGATCGCATCTTATTGTTTTTGAGAGATGTTATGACTCTTATTATTTCTATAGTATATGTGGGCTTGATTAACATGGAGTTCGCTATGGCTATTTTTTTTTTTGGATTATTGCATTGTGGATTTGTGACTATTTGATTTACTAAGTTTTTGCGAACTGAGATGTAATGTTCATTGAATGTGTTGGCAATGTGTTTGGTATTTTTATGGGACAGTTTTCAGGTTTTCCTAGGGAGTAGCAGTCACTGAAGTCACTTTCGTTCAGCTCTACGTCGAGTAGCTTTTTGAAAACTGCGCAAAGGTTTGGTGGATTTATGTCTCCTATTTTTTTATTTAGTCAAAATAGTATTATATTCTTTTTGTTCTGGAATCTTCTCGGGTTTTTCCACTTCTTTATGTTTTTTTTTTCTTCTTTCAATTCGGTAACTGTATTTTTCGCCTCCTCAATTTTGAGTAGGAGTCGAGTTTCGCTCGCTTCAATGTAGTTTTTTATTTCGTTCCTATTCTTCAGGATCTCAACGTAGAGTTTGTTGATTTTCTCTATTTCTGGCATTTTCTATTGGGTTTTCTAACGTTTATCGTTTTTCTGATGCGGTAGCATCCCTGAAAAAATTTGTGATCTGGCATCAGAAGGTCAGGGCGTACGGAGTTCCTAGGGTACAAAGGCCAATATCGGTCGAGTTCACTGGGATCGGACGAGTTTTCTGGTATAGATCAATTGCTTGCAGTTTGAGATTCATGTAAAAACTGGTATGCACATGGGTGGTGCATAGGTATGTAGGAAACTGTTTGTGAAGCTTGCAGATATTTTATTGTAGCGTTTGTTTATGAAAAATTCACTTTGATTGTCACAGAAGTTTAGGTGACGTTTTGTATTATATATATTATAATACTATGTTACTACTTCTTATATGAAGTACTAATTTGTCTAAATGAGAGAGAGAACAAAAACAAATAGTTGAAAGATATATGGATGTAGAGTAGAATACTTAAGATCAGGTTGACTCGAGGTTCTACAGTGAGATATATCACAAAGATTCAAAAGTCAATGACAGAGAAGGGCCAAGCTTATTTACATTATTGCCTGATATGATGAGTTCATGCGAGGTCTGAGCCACCGATCAACCACCGCGAGCAGACCCGGTCTTTCATTCATGAAGGCATAGCCATTCCAAGCGAAAAAGATGCACGCACAAATCGGTGTGACTGCTCAAAAATTGATGTGCATCCAGCCATGGCCCGGATGACCTCCCTCAACCAGGATCCTTTTCCCGAGTTCATCGAGTGGCTCTCCACGGCCAGCTTATAACTGAACTTGCGATATGATTTCCAAATAGGGTAGCAAAACCAGTCCGCTTGATTTATGTTCTAGCTGAGACGTATGCCAGGTGCAAGTGAAGAGGTGGGCAGCTCGATATCACAAAAGAGTTCCACATGAAGTGGAAGAATATGCACCTAGTATCGAATTTTTGGAGGAGTGGAGGTTCTGAATATTACCCCAGTTATGGTTAGTATGTCTGCTTCAAAATCTGAAATATGTATCTTCACTTGCTGCCATTGTATGTACATCAGAAAGGAAGGTCAGGGCATGATCAAGTTTAATGCTTAGGTATTTGAATTGGGTAACCCGTTGCAGAGGCGATGGCTTTCTAGCCATAGATAGTTTGGAGAAAACGATATCATTGAATTTTTTGTTTGAGATCTCTAGTTAATGTTTCAATGTTTTAATGTCCACCTGAAAAGCATGCCCAGCACATTGTTCGCGAGGACTTCTAGTAAGATCGTATTATGTGCATACAGGAAGAATGCCACTTCATCTGCATACTCAGTAAGTCGCAGTAATCGAGTCAATGTGATGTTCCAGAGTAGTGGATCTACTCTCAGCCTTGCAGACATCCCTTCGTCAGATATTTGTGGAATTTTGTGTGCCTTTGGCCGATGAGGAGGATTTTATTCTGTAGGTTGGCAATAGTTGCTTTAATTGTAGATATACCCACACGAAATTCATACTGGTAGTCATGAAAGAGCTCATTCTCCAGAATAACACTGAAGAGGGCATATCTCATGATCCGCTGAAGTACTTTGTTGAGCTCAGACAATAGGGTAATGGGACGAAAGAACTTGGGGTCTCTGGGACCCTTGTTTGGTGCTTTCGGAATGGTGTGGGGAAGTATCCAAGAGAGAAGCACAACTGGAAGAGTCTGGAGAATTCGTCACTGACATACGGATATGTTGAGGCCAGTTGAGGTGTTGGCTTATCAGCAATTTTCTTTGGCGTTTAGAGCAGTGCTTCGTTATTTCAAGTGGACTGCGTGTGGGCTTTGATTTCGATGCATCTATTGATTCTGAATTGAAGAGTGGGAGGCGTTCCAATTCTATGCGAAGCTCATCTGCTAGAGGAAAACGTAGTTGTGAGTAAACATGTCTGGTATTGGGTCTGCATACTCTCTCCGGGGTAGCTGCAACCGACAGGGTAATGTCAATGGCTCTGTGGTCACTTTTCATTATGTCATCTAGGATTCTCCTGATCAAAAGTGGGTCCATTTGCCAATGAGAGGTAAATGTTGTTCTCCAGTTACCGGAGTGGAACATATAAGGCTGTCCAGGACTATTCGGATTGATTGACAAACATTGTGGGGTTCAATCGTTAGGTTTAAATTCGAGTCCAATAGTTTTTTTTTTCTATGTCGGTTCGATGATGAAAATGAAATGTTGATAATAATTGACTGCAAAGTAAGTGAAACTAACTTCCTGGGGTCCCAAATTGTTTTCTTCCAATGTATTTTTTTTTATAGTAACGTTGAAATTTGGAATGCGGTTTTTGGTGATTATATGTTTATTTAGTGCAGTACTTAATTCATCCATGAATGTATATCCAATCAGTCTTTCACTCAAACGTTGTAATGTCATGTCGATATATACTTTGTCACAATTTAGATTTTTTTCAAGGAACGATCTTTAATTATGAGTGAAGTGTTTCAGTAAATTGGGTAATTTAAAACATGTATATTTTGTTTATTCAATACCTTTGTTTTAGACATTCTACGATAGTTCTGGTATGTATGATATATACGTCAATTTTTGAGTTGAGGAATTCCCATTGTTAATTTTAAAATTTTCTGTTCGTTGTTATATTGATTCATTTGATTTAGTAATTGTTTTTTTTGCCTCTTAAAAAATACATTTTATGGCAAGGGTGCGAGTAATCATTGAACAGGATGAATGAGTGGATATGTGTTGAACCTAATAGATAATAATTATAATGTAAACCTGATATTACAGTAAACTGGAAACTGATGCATACATAAATAAATATACAAATGTATTACAAGAAAAATATTGGAAAAGTACAATCATAAAAACAAGTAGAAAAAGAAACAAATATAGAGAAGAGTTAGTAGTAGAGAAAGTAGTACTGGTGAGCCCAGAATAACTTTCATTAATTGATAAAGAAAGATCGTAGTTTTGGAACATTCCATGGGTACGAAGCAATTATTTTAGCTTCATCAACTGAAAGGGTACCAAGAGAATGGGCCAAAGGAGTCATATTTGTTGAGGAGTTCAGGTTCCATAACACAAATATATGGGGTAAATAAAGAAAAAGTGTCTCCATCTGAGCTTGGTTACAAACTGTGCAGAACTCGTTTGGATTAATGATATGAGTTGAACCTTTGTATGTGAATTTGGCAGAGATGGAATTACATATTCTTCATTGTGCAATGGTTCTTGTGTACTTGATGGGCATGGTCAAAGAAATATATTTCTGAGGGGAATTATGTAGAATCGAGAAAAAGTTATACATTGTCAAGAATTATGACCGTTGGAAAAGTAATACATCAGCCTCATACAGGTTTCTCTGAATTTCAATAGGAGATATTTCTTCTTGGATTTGATATATACAATGATATACAATGGCATTAAAATGTATAATCATCTCCCCATAACCACTAGAGAAACTACATGTCTCAAGCGATTCAGAAGAGAGGTAAAAAAATCTTGATACAACAATCACTATACGAGCTAGATGAATATTTCAACTTGAACCTTTAGCTAGTCGCAGTTCCACATACTTGGGAGCTCACTCATAATCCTTGACGAAATTGTATGACTATAACAAATTTTCTCAATAGCTCCATAATACGTAACATTGTCTTCATTTATTTATTTATTTTCACACATACTGTCCTTTATTCAACCTTGCCTATTTACCACACTTTGTATTTTTTGGTCTGCACGTCTTGAATGTATATGTATATGGCGTATCTTAGAGAATATCAATCTATTTTTATATATATTTCTATATTGTTACCCACGTATTTAGTTATAACCTAACTGTATGTGCATAATCTCAGATTATTTTTATAATTTTTACAAGCCTATTACTTATATGTTCAAATATGTAACCAAGCTTTGTCTTTAAGAGTTTTATCCTTTGACAATAAAGCATATCTTGATTGATTGATTGATTGATTGATTGATATATTCCAGGGAAAGGTTGTCCCAGATATCATCGGCGTGTATCACCGTAAAAAATGATTTGACCTGCAGTATCCAGTTATATTTAGGGTCAGAGTTAGTAAGCTGAAGTTGACGTTTGAGAATAATTTTTGGTAAACGGGTGTCATTCATTTCGAAGATTTTTATTAGCCATTTGAAAATGTTGTACGTAAGTTTGACACGACCACATTCTATTCTATGCATAGTCCGGTGTGTGGAATGGGAGTGAAAGAACCTTATTTAAGAATTGTGTGTGTACTTGTCCGACAATGTCGACATAGCGTAGACCCCAAACATGGATGCAGTTGGACATTACACTAAGGACAAGAGAGTCAAAGAGACGCAGCCTGACTTGATTTGATTCAACCTTGGTAGGAGTAATGCAGCAGTAGCTTGCTCAGCTTTGGCAATGGGATCATCAGCCATATCACGAAAAATGGAAGAAGATTTGAATAAAACGCCAAGACATGTATATGAGTTGGTAGTTTTTATTTGATGCCCATTAAACGAAAAGGGTGGTATGAACATGCCTTAACTGTTACGCCAAGGCTAAGAAAAATAATCAACAAATTTTTTACTTCAAGAGGAATTTTAAAAAGAAGAAACTTGCGCATCTCATACCACTCACTAGAAGAATCTGTCATACAGTATTGCATCACTGTTTGGGGAGGAATGTTTAACCATTTTTTGCGTAATCTCCAGGCTATAAATACACTATAATGAAAATAATATTGAAGAAACATGATTTCTGTACGAATGTTGTTGAAAATTTTTATTTGCAGGTTCCAAGCCAACAATTGGTATATTCGTTTATTGCCGGTGAAACCCAAAGTTTGACATAAGGCACTCGATATGAAATTTGGTTTTGATCCGCTATCAAGTATAATTCGACAATTATGCCACGTGCCATTTTTACCCTTGATTGATATCATAGCCGTAGACAATGAAATATGTTGATCGCGCTCTGAACAATGAGTCGTAACTGATATATGTGGTACAGATACTGTCATAGAAGTAGAAGGTACTTCAGATGGCGTTCTGACCTCATTTACTCCCAAGGGTGTATCCCCTGACCCGTTATTTACATGTTACAATGTGTTATGCTTTTTTGAACACAATTTAGATCCCTGTGCAAACAGTCGATGGTTGTATGATTTTTACGTAAGCAATTCATACACAATTTAAACTTCTTTATTTCTGCTAAGCGGGACACCCCTAGAATAGCCTTCAGTTTTTCACATTGATATATATAGTGACCCTATTTGCAGAAAAAGCAAAAACCACTTTATGAACCATGATTTCCATGTGTTGTTACGTGTGCGAATGCTCTGACGTTTGAATATTTTTCAATAAAAAGTTTTTGATGTTGAAAAGGGAAACATTCTCAATTGAATATTGATAGAAAGATTTTTCTGTGAATTGAAAAATCCACGATTAAAATGAAGTTATTTTTTGTGAATGTCTAACAGAAAACAGTCGCAGATGATTCCACATCTGATTTTATGAACATCCTGTTTATATTTTCAACAAATCAAGGTTTTTGATATTTCCCAATTTATTGGTCGACTCGGTTTTTCTATGATTATCTAATGTTTCCAATAGCTGACATCTATTATTCAAGAGTTTCTTTCCATTATTTTTGACTAGCAACATCTAATTTTCGCGAAATCAAATAAATCAATAACGTGTCCCAGCTGTCAACCGGTTCTCCTGAAGTTTTCAATGATCGAACATGTTTTTGAATATCATCAGTTAATTTTCGTAAATTTGAACGGGCATCTTTAGCAATGGCTGGCAATTCAACTAATGCTCTGACATTATTTTTTATACTTGATGATTTATTTTCATATCTGGACTTCAATGCGTTTTCATAATTGGTTTCAGTAACCTCGATGTATTCGATTACTTTCGCAGCCTCCCCCTTCATACAACTTATGAGATGATAGATTTTTTTAATCTTATCCATGTTAACATCATTATGTACTAATGCTAGGAACATATCCCGAAATTGACCCCATTTTTCGTATGCCCCATAGAATTTTGGTAAATCAAGAGTTGGAAATCTAACATTTGTTGTGTTTTGAGGAGGGTTATTTGTTAACCCTTGATTTTGGGTAGTGCTCGTGATGTCCGCTGCCTGTTTTTTAGCAATATTTACCCGTTCGATAATCAAGCTCACTATTTCCATAACATCATAAAAGCGATTTTCAAAATCCTCACGTTCTGTATTCTGCGTTTCCTTGTATTTTGTTGAAATTATGCAAAATTCGTTTGGTACCTTCTAATCGAGATTCTAACTGAACGATTTTAGTTTCAGAAAATATATCGATGAACGTATTAAACCTCGTTAAGGCGCTCTTAACTTGTGCTCTTTCAGCACGCAAGTTTTTCAATAGTTCTGCCATATTTCAATATTCCGTAACAAAGTCAAGTTTGTAGATTTTACGTTACTCGGTATGTTTTGAAAGTTACTGTTTTTTATCTCTACGATATTCGATAATATAAATTTCAATATTTGTGCTCAGTCAGAACACTAATGTGGAAATGGAAATGAATAAAAATGATACAGACTCACGATTCGTCTTCGGTGATTGCGATGAACAGCTTTTCCACTTTTCGTTTCAGCGGGAGCAGCAGTATTCCATAAACGATGCGATAACCATTCGGCTGAAGGACCATGTAAGATATCAATTTGATTCTTCGTTCGATTTGGTCGATTTGTTACGTTGATTGATGCACTCACATAGAGAACAAAACGACTTCATTTTCTGCACAAGAAAGATGTGAAATAATGAGAACTTAAAGAATAAAAAACAGTAAGAAAGGTTCAGTGAACAGAACGGAGATGCCTTGCAATGTTTGTTCTCAAGTCTATTATATCGTCTCTTCCCCGGGGGTGGTATTTGTCCTTTCCTGTTCCCACTACCCGTATCTTCCAACACTAAGCAGCACATGTGGTGACAGTTTCGATATTATGAGGCGCACTTGAATATTGGGGTAACGTTCATAAACAAAAGATAAGGCGATTGGCAAAAGACATAGTTTCTGCACAGCGCGTTTGGTAACTCCCGTAGATGGCTTTACACTAACCACTCAAGTAACTCCATCTGAGCCTGGATGCAGCTCCTGTATCCTTCCTAGGCGCCAATGTTTTGGAGGAGCACAGTCGTCGATTATAATAACCATGGATCCAACCTTGAGAGAGTCCAGGTAGTTTTCCCCTGTATTCAGAACGCTGTTGAATATGACTGAGGTACTCCTGAGACCAACGATTCCAAAAATGTTGAGCGATTTGTTGGAGACGTTCATATTGCGATAATCGATTCGGTGGAAGTTCCGTGAGGTCTGTTTGAGGAATGGACGTAAGGAGATCACCGATGAGGAAGTGACCTGGTGTTAGGGCGCTAAGGTCATTTGGGTCACTGGAGTGAGGGGACGGGAATTCATTATCGCTTCGACTTGGGCAGAAATAATTGCTAATTCCTCGAAAGTTCCTTTATAGTTTCCTAC
Organism: Gonioctena quinquepunctata; assembly: GCA_018342105.1. Taxonomy (NCBI): domain Eukaryota; kingdom Metazoa; phylum Arthropoda; class Insecta; order Coleoptera; family Chrysomelidae; genus Gonioctena; species Gonioctena quinquepunctata. Next base: position 76,341 of record JAFIRS010004068.1, read on the forward strand.
TACCCGAGTAACGTGATATTTCGCTATTTTAACAGCGGCTTTCCACAACCCACCGTGATGAGAACTGCGAGGAGGAATAAAAATCCATTGTATATTATTTTCCAATAGAAAATTCGGGGTTTCTCGTTCAGCGATATATTGATCCAAAGATTCATAAACGCGTTTCATCTCGTTATGAGCTCCAACAAAATTGGTTGCATTGTCGAAGTATATAATTTTGCAGATACCTCGGTGAGAAATAAATCTTCTCAGAGCATTGAGGAAAGCCGCACTGCTAAGGTCACCTACCATCTCTGAATGGACGGCCTTCGTTGTAAAACAAATGAAAATACATAGGTATGCCTTTATAATTTCAGGATTTCTTAGTTTTCCATCTTTTATGTTGAAAGAACCTGCAAAGTCTATGCCCGTGATACGAAAAGGACGATTTTGAGTGATTCTGTTTGTGGGCAGATCTCCCATAATACGAGTCATGCTAGTCGGATTCGCTCTGAACCAAACTGAACATTTCCTCAGCACGCTTCGCACAGACATTTTTCCATTAATGGGCCAATAACGCTGACGCAAGGAAGTTAAAATTGCCTAAGGTCCAGCATGTAGGTGTCGATAATGTTCGTTTTAGAATAATGAGCCCAGTTGAATCGTGTTTTTGAGACAACACAACTGGAAATTTTGTATCATATGGCAAATCCTATTTTTTGAGGCGACTCCCAACCCTTATTAGATGATCTGCATCTAGAAATGGATTGAGCGATGCCAACTTCAAATTCCGTGGTAGCGATTTATTTCTCTCAAATGCGAGGATTTCTTCTGGAAACATTTCCCGTGAGCTAGTCGTAATAACCTAACCGTTGCATTGTTTATTTCTTCCCTAGAAATATCTCCCGTTTTCCGATATTTCAGATCGGTATGGCAATTTTTATAGAATCTAAAAATTAGAGCTACTACGCGCTATAACCGAAAAAGCGATGAAAATTCATTGAAAATGTTAAAATCGGCGTTTACAGTCAAGAATGACAATTCAACCTTGCGCCTTTCGGGTGCATTTAATTCGTTTATGTTATTATGTATATGCCAAGTTGGCACATGAGGCGTCTCATGAGAGAGCCATTTAGGACCACGCCACCATAATGAACAACTTTCAAGCTTGCTAGGATCGATGCCGCGAGATACAATGTCGGCGGGGTTTTCTTCTGATGGTACGTGTGCCCACTGACTAATATCGGTTTGACCTTGAATTTCGGAAACTCTGTTAGTCACGAATATTTTCCACATGTAAGGAGGTGATGACAACCAGCACAGGACTATGGTACTGTCTGTCCAAAAATGAACTGCATCAAAACGTTGCTTGAGAGCTTCAGCCACCTTCTTATAAAGGTTCATCAATAGCACTGCACCACATATTTCTAAGCGTGGTAGTTGTAGAGTTTTAACGGGCGCCACTCGAGATTTCACCGAGAGCAACCTTATTATCACTTTCCATCACTCTCGATACTCTTTAGAAAAATGCGGCCTGCGAGGCGTCGCAGAATCCGTGAAGTTCGAGACGTTTGACGTTTAATGCTATAGCATGTCGAGGAATTGTTATATCATTTACAAATGGCAATTGTTTACTGAATTCAGGCCACATTCCGATAATATGCGCGGGAGGAGTCTCGTCCCATTCAATGTTCAGTTCCCATAATTTTTTAAGCATAAGTTTTGCTCTTATCGTGATCGGAGATAATTACCCTGAAGAATCGAATATTTTACAAATAGCCGACAGAATCGATCGTTCCGTAACAGGATAGGGCATTTCTATAGAGTTTACGTTGTATTTGAATATATCCGATTTTGCCTGCCACCATAATCCAGGCGTTTTTTTCGACTCCTCATCGGTAATAAAATAATTATCTTCGTTGTCGAATTTGAATTTTTCCAATAAGTTGATGTCATTTGAAACCCATTTACGAAGATGAAAACCGTACCCTTCCAGTATTTGAGTGAGATTTTCTTACAGAGCACGCGCCCCCTCAATAGTAGCGGCGCCAGTGAGCAAGTCATCTACATAAAAATCACGGAAGATAACTTGGCTAATTTCTGGGTGTTGGGTTCGAGTTTCAATGGCAACCTGGTGTCGTGTGGAAAACGATTTTCTGGGCTATCTCAGATCTCAGAGCGCATATGTATATGAGCAATGAACACGGTATAAAAACCGTACGAAGAAACATCGTTTCCTACAAATGTAAATAAATCGACAATTCACTCCGTAAACGTTCGCACCTGCCAAAAAACTCGGTAAAATATATATTGGCAAAAGTAATGAGAGTGAATAGATTTTCACACCTTCGGATTAGCGTGGCAAAACCCTTTTCGACCGACAAAGTGATGCGGTGAATATTAATGACCTCGGTGCAAAAGCCGACGGTATCTTAAAATGGCAATTTTAACTCAATTATAACTAATAACGATTCAAATTTGTTTTGAATGCAGAAATATTCGAATTCGTTTTCCTAGTTTCAAACTGAAATTGACCTGGGTGATGTAATTGGGGATCTAAAACTACAAGTGCTAACATCAAGTGCGCTCAATGGGTAGCCCATAAACCTCAACCATTGTCAACGGCACTTGAGATTTTGGCGAGACGATTTCACGAACAGATTGGGAGGTCGGAAACAAGTGTACGATATATTGTTCTCTCTGTTCGGCATCCGATATGTTTTTTCTCAAGATGTCGAGTTAAAAACAGACTTTCTCTGATAACGATGAAAAAATACAACGAACGAACGACATTTGGCCGGCTATGAGATTGAGTAATGATTTTTTAGGCCTAGAAAGCATTTCTCAAATCGGGATTTGTCACTCTTTGCTCTGCCTCGAGCTCGACAATACGCTCTGCAATCTGGGTTCAGCGGGTGAGTTTGTTTATTTTATTCTTCGAAGGCGCTCTGCGTGCGTGCGATTTTCTGCAACTATAGCCAGTCCATTGGGTATAATACGAGTGCTTCCTGAGAAAAGCAGCTCATTCTTCCAAAGTTTCTTGGAGTTCTACCTGTGATCTCGAGCCTGGCGATAATTATTTTGTTGTTGGAATTCTTATCGACGCTTCGCATCCTATACTGTCTTAAGGACTAAATACGAGGGTTGATAGCCGACGGCGACAGATTGAGGGATTTTTGGATCGTCAACCTCAAGAGTTCTTGCCTCCAGTCTTTTGATTAGTCAACCTTCTCGTTTCAGCTACTGATACAGGTTTTTCCAGCGTCCAGCTGATTTCTACGTTATACGTTGATTTGAATACTAATTGATCCCTCTCTTACAGGATCCTGCACTCGCGTGCTTTGGTGTGTGGGGTTGTCCAAGCCAAATTTGGTTTCTTTTGAGACTGAAAGAGAGCTCCCCCACCGTCGGAAGCTCACTGACGTGATATCCCTCACGAACCGCGATTTGTAACAGATACGCTGAAGCGAGACGTCAACCAGATTGAACCTAGAGATCATACACGTCTATGAACCTCAGTCCACAGGTCTTTCTGCGACTAAAAACGCATCAGTTACACTGCGGTGATGGGTGTAAACACGGATTATCAAGAATAAATTATGTCAATAAAACTAAAGGTTTTAGTTCATGTGTGTCGAATATATGTAGGGATCGTAGGTGCCTCTGTGTGACCATAGCATAAGCTCAATGTCGTGTCTGCAGTTGAACGCGTTATATAGTTCTGTCTTAGGGAAATTTTATTAAGATAGGCCACGGTACGCGCTTAATTTTTAGGGAGTGAATTCACTTTAGACATGCCTCCATGTCCTACAATTCACGCTCGAGGACTTGCCCCAAAACACAAATTCAACAAACTTCATGTGTACTTTACCCCGTTGAAAGTATCACGCGAGTTTCATACAACCAAGCTCTTGTTTGTTCTCCATATGAGAATCGTCTGGCTTTTCAGCCCATCCTAACTGCGCCAGTCCGTGGTTGATTTTCTGTTGAAACTAATTTTTCTTTTGGCTCCAGCTCGGGGAGCCCTGAAATCAATAGAGACAATTCTGTCTCAGAAAGTATAGGCCCGAAGAGCTCACAGCTGTTTGTTGAATCGCGACGCGTCGAAAATTGCGCTACGGAATCTAGCGACCCTCTGGATTCGCAAAAAGCGGTGCATTTAAATTCACTTACATCTCCTAGGTTAAACCGTATGAAAGGGAGTTTGGATTATATGAATGTGAACAAAAGTCCCGTTGGTAACTTTACTGTTGAAGACAATGATGACACACCGAATAATTTTTCTGTTGAACAGAATACACTGCGGGATCTGAGTCAGAGGGAAACTTCCACTAATTTTTGTTTCAATAGGCCATTGGGAGCCTCAAGTAATATTTTGAATTTCGGCGATAGACCCGCCAGGGTAACTCATACCCCAATAAATAATTGCTCACCACGCCGAGTTGTGGAAGCCTTTCAAAATTTAGAACTTAGTACGTTAAGTTCAGGGGCCTCCAGCCCACTCAATTTTTTTGAACAATTCTCAAGAAATTCTGGGATGAATGAAATAAGAATGTTTGAGTCAAACCGCCTCCGCACTCCAGAAAATATCTCAATTATATCAGAGCTCAACCTCTCCATGCTAGCAACGGGCCCCCGATCGAAGGTGTCCCGCCTGCACGCGAGGCCGTTCATCAAACGGCCCGCCCGAATAGTGAAATCCCTACTATTTGGCAGGTGGTATCGCAGGAGGAACAGGAAAAATGGAATGTATTCTTAAGGTTCGAGAGATTCCGTGAAATGACACCGTTAATAAATGCCGATGAGGAAATCTCACCGCTTCCTTCCCCTGTAGACAATCGACCTGTTTTGAGACACTGGTGTAAGCATCTTATCGCAAGATAGCTTGCAGACGTAGTGACATATGTCACGGTGTTGGGGCGATAATGAGAAATTGGTTCGTTTGAAGTGGTACGCCAGACGATACGCTGAAAATTTCGTTGCGTATCTGCGATATTGATCATTCGATACATCTTGGCTATGTCGGCGGTAATAACATAATTATGTTTTCTAAATGGAATTAGTATGGAAAATAGATCGTCCTGTATTGTTGGACCTACCATCAATTTATTATTTAATGATATTCCAGTACTCGTTTTGCATGATCCATCAAAAACGACGCGTAACCTTATGGTACTGCTTGTTTCGTTCATAACGCCGTGATGGGGCAGATAAAACTATTTTTGCGGCGTTGTTGATTCTAAGTCACGCGCACCGATAGTCATGTGACCCAGGTTCAAGTATTCGGACATGAAGTCTACATACAATCGTTGAAACTGGGGATTTTCCATAAATTTCCGTTCTATCGAATAAAGTCGGTTTATTGCGTTATTTTGAGATTTTCCAGAATGACCTACATATTTTCGGAAGGGTAGCGTCACCACGAATTTACCTGTTTCCTCCCGTTTGAATGTGTCAACAAACTGATTTTCGCACTGTTGTTACTCAGAGGAGAAATTATTTGTCGTCAAGCATTCTTCGATTTTCCAAAATTTTTCAATTTGATTTTTTATGTTCAATGTTGACAATTTACATACCAGATTATTCTTAGGGATTACCTTAGCGCTCATTGGTCTCGTAACAATCCAACCTAAAAGAGTTCGCTGTAGATTAGGTAAATCATCATCCAACCCAATTCGATCGGCCAAAAGCAAATCATAAAATATGTCCGCTCCTATCAAGGCATCCACCCTTGACGAAATATTAATGTTTGTGTCTGCTAGCGTTAAACCGGAAGGAATGCCTACTTCAGATTTGTCAAATGAAAAGGACGGTAGATTTTCGGTTATTTTATTCAGAATTGAAAACGTCAATTCAGCGTAAAATTCTTCATGTAATGATCTGATTTTAGTACAAATTTTGTTGAAAATTTTTGTTTGCGAGTTTCCAACGCCAACAATTGGTATATTCGTTTCAGTGCCGGTGAAACCCAAAGTTTGACATAAGGCACTCGTTATGGAATGTGGTTGTGATCCGCTATCAAGTATGATTCGACAATTATGTCAGGTGCCATTTTTACCCTTGATTGATATCATAGCCGTGGACAATAAAATATGTTGATCGCGCTCTGAACAATGAATCGCAACTGATTATGTGGTACAGATACTGCCATAGAAGTAGAAGGTACTTCAGATAGCGTTCTGACCTCATTTACGTAAATAATAGGTCAGGGGATACACCCGTTTTTTACATTTAACATTGTGTTATGCTTTCTTTAACACAATCCACATCCCTGTGCCGAACAGTCAATGGTTGTATGATTTTTACGTAAGCAATTCGTGCAGAATTTTAATTTTTTTATTTCTGCTAAGCGGGACGCCACTGGAATAGACTTTAGTATTTCACATTGATATATATAGTGACCCTCTTTGCAGAAAAAGCAAAAACCGCCTATGAACCATGATTTCCATTTGTTGTTACGTGTGCGAATGCTCTGTCGTTTGAATATTTTTTAATAAAAGTTTTTGATATCTTTCCAATTTATGATTGGATGATTATCTAATGTTTCCAATAGCTGACATCTATTATTCAAAAAGGTTGTTGGATCATCAAATTTGGGAGATGTTTTTTTCTTAACGATAAAAGTTTCTTCCCATACCTTTTGCTTCGAAACTTCTAATTTTCGCAAAATCAAATGAATCAATAACGTGTCCCAGCTACCAACCGGTTCTCCTAAAGTTTTCAATGATCGAACATGTTTTTGAATATCATCAGTTGATTTTCTTAAATTTGAACGGACATCTTTAGCAATGGCTGGCAATTCGACTAATGCTCTGACATGATTTTTAATACTTAATGATTTATTTTCATATCTGGACTTCAATAGGTCAATGCGTTTTCATAATTGGATTCAGCAAAGTCGATGCATTCGATTATTTTCGCAACCTCCCCCTTTATACAACTTATGAGATAATAGAATTTTTCAATCTTATCCATGTTAACATCATTATATACTAATGCTAGGAACATATCCCGAAATTGACCCCATTTTTCGTTTTCCCCATAGAATTTTGGTAATTCAAGAGTTGGAAATCTAACATTTGTTGTGTTTTGAGGAGGGTTAATTGTTAACCCTTGATTTTGGGAAGTGCTCGTAATGTCTGTTGTCTGTTTTTTGGCCATATTTGCCCATTCGATAATCAAGCTCGCTATTTCCATAACATCATAAAAGTGATTTTCAAAATCTCCACGTTCTCTATTCTGCGTTTCATCTTCATCTGAAACCTCGATTTGACCTTGTATTTTGGCAAAATTCTCCAAAATTCGTTTGGTATCTTCTAATCGAGAATCTAACTGAACGATTTCAGTATAAGAAAATTTATCGATGGACATATTAAACCTCGTTAAGGCGCTCTTAACTTGTGCTCTTTCAGCACGCAAGTTTTTCAATAGTTCTGCCATATTCCAATATTTCGTAACAAAAACAAGTTTGGAGATTTCACGTTACTTGGTATGTTTTGAAAGTACCTGTTTTTTATCTTTACCATATTCAATAATATAAATTTCAATATTTGGGCCCAGTCAGAACACTAATGTGGAAATGGAAATGAATAAAAATGATACAGACTCACGATTTGTCTTCGGTGATTGCGATGAACAGCTTTTCTATTTCCGTTTCAGCGGGAGCAGCAGTGTTCCATAAACGATGCGATAACCATCCGGCTCGAAGGACCATGGTCCATTTGATTTTTCGTTCGATTCGGTCGATTTGTTACGTCGATTGATGTACTCACATAGAGAACAAAACGACTTAATTTTCTGCACTAGACAGACGCAAAATAATAAAAAACACTAAGAAAAGTTCAGTGTACAGAACGGAGATGCGTTGCGATGTGTTCTCAAGTCTATTTCCTCTCGTCTCTTCCCCGGGGGTGGTATTTGTCCTTTCGTGTCCCCGCTACCCGTATCGTCCAATACTAAGCAGCACATGTGGTGACAGTTTCAATATTATGAGGCGCACTTGAATATTGGGGTAACGTTCATAAACGGAAGATGAGGCGAAGTCACACCAATTTTACAATCCTAAAAAAATTGAAATATCATATAAAACAGTTCTAACAATCAGATCAATCTATTCTGAAGTTGAAGATAAAACTTCATTACTCTCGCAATATCAAATGTAATTTGTAGTATTCCTTGTCATGGTTGTAATGAACAATATATTGGTCAAACGCAGAGATCATTATTGAACAGAATAATTTCTCATAATAATGACTGCAGATTGCATCCTGAAATCCTGAAAGATGTGCTCTGTCAGAACATGCGAAAAAATTTGACCACCAGATGAATTACGATTCAGTGAAAGTGCTAGCGACAGAGTCTCACATACATCTAAGAGAACATTCTCAGGAATGGCTTTGCGACTATCGTATTCTACATTGATCACATATTAGTTATCAATTGATGAATGGAGATGATTCCAAGACACCGTGGATCCTAACTCATTATTCAACGGCACTCGACCAATCACAGATTCAAAATTTTCAGGATCCACGGAAACTGAGAGGTTTAGACTAATGACAAAACAGCAAATCTACCAATCAAATTTCTCATGAAGGCTTTGATTGAGATTGACTGTTTTCTTGAGGTATTTTCGGAAACTTACTCTGGTTCACCAACTCGATCCCAATAGATCACGTAACGCATCACTCTGATCATTTACCCCAATACTATAGTTCACGAACGTATCAGGTTGAGCTGTTGAGCTTGTTCATATTCATTCTGGTTCTAACACAAGACATAACATAAAACATAACCTAACTCCAACTTTCCAGTTCTTTCTAATCTAAAATGACTCTGGAAATATATGATATAAAATTTTGAATGATGAATTTGCGAAGGTAATATCATTCTTATTTTACTTTCCATGGAATAGCGTGGAATTACTTCTCCATAATTCTGAATGCAAACTCGTTTAGAAACGTATTGTTTCTTCATCTTACTGGAAGATAATACACACATCTCATCATCTTCATCAAACACATAATTAAAAGCTAACGCCGTTATTGTTTGGAATGTTGCAATTTTCCTTTTCCTAATCAATTTAAATAATTTTTAATCATTTCGTAATGCGCATGCGGTGTCTTTAGCGACTCTGACGACCCTGCTTTTGAATAGGGTTATGCTAGACGAACCTGAGTCAGTGATAGAGTAAGCAACACCAAAGTTTGCGAACGCGCGTAGTTAACTCGGATTAGGAAAACGAACGTGAAGGTTAGGGATCGTGTCAACCCGAGTAAGTTTCCGAAAATGCCTTCAGATTCAACTTTGATCTGTCACGATCAAAATATAAAATGAATAATTGTGATTGAGCAAGCAGTGATAGTGAGAATAATGAGATCTGTACACTACCGGATTCATTGGAAACGGCGAAAACAACAACTCTGAACTTATTGCCGGAATAATAAAAAAAGCAATATTTGAAGGCATACGCAGAATTCATGGATTGGCGAAACTTGAACCAGACACATTCATTCTCGGAAAATGTCCTTCTCGCTTACTTTACAAGAATCTCTGAGAAATATAAGTTGTAGAAGATATATCATTTCATCAAATAAATCTGAAATTCAAAATGAATGAATGAATGAAGTATCTATTATTTTCATAAATAATATTTAGATTGCATTAAAACTCTGACTACCGTATAGTCGTAGTGAAAGTATAGTCTTCTACTCGCGTATAATGATAGCTATTATTCTCTCGGATAATTTCTATCCTCGAGAATAATACCTATCATTATACGCTCGTTGAAGAATATACTACATCTAAACTATAATTCCAATAATCAGAGAGAGCAAAGATATCAGTTAGCATATTTCGAAACAAAATGAAATGATGAAATGAAAATAAATTTATTTAAATCAATTTCTTATTGTCAAAATAACCAAGCATCTATTTCAATAGCGTGATAGGGTGCAGTACCAAATCCGCCGAGTAAACAAAAGAAAACTCTTCATGAATGAATTCACTACACGTGTTTCACTATACAATAGCTTTTTCGGGTGGATATAATATTATATTTACGTTTTCGATACATTGACGGTTTTTGCGAAATAAACTGAAATATTAGTAGTACAATTGTTTTAATTGATAGAACCCATTGACTGATGAATGCTTTCCTATTCAAGTACAAAAAAAAAATATACCCACTTCCTTTCTCATAAATTTTGAGTTAGCACATGAAGGCTCCACTCATTTATGTTCAGCAAGTGACTGGGTCACTTGAATCTCTAGCGTTTTGCTCGAACCACGGTGTTTCGTACAATAGTTCCAATCAAGCTTTTATCGCTTTTAATCAGATAAAAAATACAAAATTGACAATATATTTCAATTCAACTTCAAAATTCGACTTGTCTTGTTTCTTCTTGTACAGGGTGAGACGCCACATCCCCCCGGTAAGGAAACTCAGTTTTATTCACCATCGATCCGAAGGCGGCATAATCTGCTTACTGGTCGGCAAAGGGTTGTGGATTGTGTCTGCAACTCGGATGCGTCCATCAGGTCCAGGAAAAAGTGCTTCAATTTTCTCCAACTTCCTGTTATGTCTTGCAGCATGATCGTCCACGATGATGACTATATCTCCCTCTTTTACTGGTTTGCTATCGTCAGTCCATTTGGCTCGTTTTGTTAGTTTGGGTAGAAATTCCCTGGTCCACCTCTTCCAAAAAATATCGGCCATCATTTGGGATTTACGCCATTCTTTCCGGGTAACTCTCTCTGAATTAGAACAGGGAGCTTCAACTCGATTCACATAGCCAAGAAGGAAATGGTTTGGTGTTAACGGTTGTGGATCATTGGCATCTACGGAAACGTGAGTCAGCGGCCGGAAATTGACGATATTTTCGGCTTCCGCAAACAGGGTCAGCAACGTCTCATCTCTTAAAGACTGTGCATGTAAGGCTTTTCCAATAACTCTTTTCACCGATCCAATAAGCCTTTTCCAGGTTCCCCCCATATTCGGACTCAAAGGTGGTATGAATTTGAATTCTATCCCATCCATGATCATTGTATCATTAATTTTTGATGGATTGATTTCTTCAGTTCTTCTGCTGCTCCTCGTAAATTTGTTCCGTTGTTACAGAATATTTCCATCGGTTTTCCCCTTCGATTGATCATCCTACGGATTGCCATTATTGCTGAATCTGTAGTTAAGCTGTGGGCAACCTATAAATGGATGGATCTTACTGCTAAACATGTAAAAAGAACACCCTATCTTTTTCTCTTCTACCAACTATAACCAAAAGTGGGCCGAAGTAGTCCATTCCTATATTTACGAAGGGCCGAGTATATGGAGTTACTCTTTCTAATGGGAATTGACCCATTTTCGGTACCTCAGGTGTTGCTTTTGTTCTTCTACAGTACATACAGCGCCGAAAGGTAGATTTCACTGATGCTCTTCCATCTATCACCCAGTATTTCTGGCGAATAGCATTCAAAATAGTTTCTACACCTTGGTGTTGATATTCATCATGATATAATTTCAAGAGGAGTTTCGTATATTCGTTGTTCGGACTTAGGATGTATGGTTTTTTTGCTCGGTAACTCATACAATCATATTATACAGACTGAAACAAACAAAAAACTGGAGAATCCGAACAACTGGACATACCAGAATCACTCATGTAATCAACATCGGAGAAATCGAAATGATTTCAGACTATATGCAACCCCTATACTCATTTGAAAAACCATTCGAAACACGAATTGATGGATCTGGATGGGCCCCGAGTATAGAATCACAATCAACTGCGGACATAGTCTGGTATACAGACGGTTCAAAGACAGTTGAAGGAACGGGAGCAGGAATACATGGGGTAAAGCCAAGAAGGGATTACATAATACCAGTTGGCAATTGCTCCACGATATTCCAAGCTGAAACACATGGTATGCATTCAGAAGAATCTAGAAAGTGGTTATAGGAAAAAACACATCTACGTTCTATCTGACTGTCAAAGTGCTATCAAAGCACTCAACTCTATACAGATAAAGTCCAAACTGGTCTGGGACTGCCTCCAGAACCTCATCGAGCTGGCAAAACACAACAAGGTCACCTTGATGTGGGTGCCAGGTCATAGAGGCATTGAAGGCAACGTCAAAGCGGACAAGCTAGCTAGATAGACAAGCATCTGAAACGCTATTCACAGGGCCAGAACCTGCACATGGGATTAGCAAAAACCGATGCAGGACCCTGATCGACGAGTGGATAAAAAGAAGACACCAACAATATTGGGATCAAACTGTCGAGCAAATACACAGCAAAGTCATGGTAGGGCATCCAAACCGGACCCTGACGGCTGACCTTCTGAACCTGAACAGAACGAAGGCTCGTATAATAATAGGTCTGTTGACTGGACACTGCGGCCTAAGGAAACACCTGAACACCATGGGAGTACGCAGGGAAACCGTAGAGTGTAGGCTATGTGATGAAGAGGAGGAAATAGCCTCTCATATTATCTTCGACTATGACGCCCTAAGTAGTAGGCGACACAGAACCTTTGGAGAGATCAGCCCGGAAACAGGCATGAATCCGAAGAACCTTATCAACAGGCTTCTAAACCTAATTGAATGCACCTGTTTGAATGAGGAACCACTGACGACAGAGTGATACAATAGACCCCAGCTGGTCGCAGTGTCAAGGGAAGCTAAGTGCGAACCCTGTCTCTGGCTCGTCAGCTTTCAACCAACCAACCAATTAACCACCATACAATCAGCCAAGTCAGTTCTTCCGTCTAAAATCAATAGTTCGTTTCCGTCTAGTATTGGGTTTGTTGGTATAATGATATACATTTATATTGGCAACATTGGGTATGCACTTATTGTTGTGATTCTGTGAGCCTATGCTTTTGTGTAGTTGAAAAAAAGATGGCTGACAAAAACTAATAAGTAAAATGAGTAGTTTGTATTAAAAGTTTTTCTGCGAATAAAAGTCGTGGAGGACAAGCCGAACAAGTTCTATTCATCATATTAACATGGTAACAGAGCGTGGTTTGAAGAACGAGAAGTCAAAATAAAAATCTATGTTTGAGAATTAAAAACAAGAAACAACGTGATAATGGCGGCGAAAAACAGTGATATAAATATTCCGATCTTTGACGGAGCAGACTATGGCAATTGGAAAATACGTATACTGAAATTCTTACAATACAAAAAGTGTGAAGATGTAATGCGAGAGAAAACAGCTGCCGACGATAACAAATGGGACGATCGTGATATTCAGGCACTAACTATATTTATAGCGCCATAACAAACAAACAGTTAGAATACATAAGCAATTTAAATTCAGCTTACGAGATTATCCAAAAATTCGATGAGATGTACCAAACAAAATCGACAGTTTTGCAAATTGTGTGTCGACATAACCTCGAAATTATCAAATTGAAAACTTACGAAGAAGTGTCCTTATTTTTCGACGATTTTGAAAGAGCCGTAAATGAATTAAAGCAGGCAGGTGCAGTTATAAGAGAGCAAGAAACACTTAACTATATTTTAAAGTCACTGCCACAGAACTATAGTCATATTGGTGATTTGATTGATGTTCTACCAGAAAAGGAGAGAACGGTTGATTATTTAAAAAGCAAAATAAAATTAAAAAATGCAGAAGAAAAATCAAGTGGGGTATCAAAGGACAACTCAAATGCATTTCAAACAGAAACAAGAATAGCATCACAGAAAAATTGTTTCAACTGTGGAAAACCTGGCCACTTTCAAAAGGATTGTCATACCAGAGGCCGAGGTCGTGGATATTTTGGAAATAGAGGCCGTGGATATTCTGGAAGTAGAGGTCATGGATATTCTGGATATAGAGGACGTGGATCATCGAATAGTAGAAACTTTCATAAGGAGAGAAAATATTAACCGAACAACAAAGAAATAACCCTGAGAACATGGAAATAGTTTCCACACAATTATTGCTAACAACACAACAATGAGTGAGAAAAAAAGGACTAAAGGACAAATAGAATGGTTACTTGACAGCGGTTGTACAGATCATATTATCAACACTGATGAGTATTTTGATACATATGTACGAAGGCGTAGAAGTGCCACATTTTTTTTTATTTCACAATTCCGACTTGTAAGTCGGAAATCCGACTTGTATCTCGGAATTCCAACTTGTAAGTCGGAATTCCGACTTGTATCTCGGAATTCCGACTTGTATCTCGGAATTCCGACTTATAAGTCGGAATTTCGACTTGTACCTCGGAATTCCGACTTGTATCTCGGAATTCCGACTTATAAGTCGGAATTCCGACTTTTATCTCGGAATTCCGACTTAAAGTCGGAATTCCGAGATACAAGTCGGAATTCCGAGATACAAGTCGGAATCCCGACATAGAGGTCATAACAATGAAAAAACAATGAACAAATGAGATTATTATAACATATATATATATATATATATATTTTATATAAATATGGATATATATATATATATATATATATATATATATATATATATACAGAATGTATCAACGTGGGTGGACGATAGCTGTTTGAGATAAGAAAAAAATTACTCAAATAAAAGTTATAGGAAGCTATGTTTCAAAAATAACTTCCATCATACAGGATGTTCGATAAACATCAAAGTTTTGTTTTTTTGAATGAAATATCCTATACATTTTCACTCGATTGAATCCCTTTGGAAGAGAGTTTCTCAAGAAAGGTGGTATGGGTTTATACCACAATATTCTTGAAAATAGTGTATTTTCATTTCCTATTCATAATTTTGCCGAATAGCTCTTTCTCCATACAGGGGTTACCAAACTCGGGAACACTTTTTTCTCAGTTTTTTCAAATAGAGCCGCCTATAAATGAGGCTATACCAGAATACCACTATGTGTGAAAATGTAGTGTTTGCCTACTTAATTTCCATCCCAAATGTATCTAATTCTTAAGTAAAGTATGAAAAAGTCATCATAACAGCAATAACGATTTTTTATTCAATGCTGGACAAAAGTAAACTCAAATAATTTAAAAAAACGTAAATTCACAGGAGATGTACGAACAATCTCCCATTTTGAGCTATCTTTGGACATCAATTGAAGTTGATCTTGTAATAGAGCGAAAAATTTCTCTAATTCAGTTCTTTATATCTTCTGGTGTCGTTGGTTTCTCGCGTTAGACTTCTCCTTCATCATATCTCCAGAGATAGAAATCTAGGGAAGTGAGGTTTGGGGACCTTGCTGGTCACTGAATGGGTCTGTTTTTGGTATCCATTTATTTCTGCGCCATCTGTTTAAAAATCTCCTTATCCGATTTTGATTGTGGGGAGGCGCGCTATCATGGTAATATAACCTCTGTCTGGTGTCAATCGGTACATTCCCCAACAAATTTGGTGAATCATTTCGGAGAAAATATCTGTGAATTTCTCTATTTAGTGGCCCATCAAAGAAATATAGTCTTCTAACCTGATCTCCAATTATGCCCCGACATTTATCGACCATCTATTTTGGTTATCAACTCCTCTGACCCAATAAGTATTCTCTGTCGAGTAGTACTGGCAAATTGTGGCTATTTACCATCCCATCACTTTTAAATGTATTTCAGAAAATTTGGTTCCTCGCGACTGAAATTCGATGTATTTCCGCAATAGCAAACTCTTGTATTATAATCCCTTTCATAGAGTTCTTGATATAATTCAATTCGGTATGGATGAAGATTTTTTTTATCAATATTCTGTTTACGGAAGTGTGACTCACATTTAGCTCTTTTGCAATGTTCCTCGTACTAACAAGAGGATTCTCATCGGTTGAAAGCATCACCGCTAATTCAATTTCTTCTTTTGGTGCAATTTAATTTAGTTCTTATGGCCTGTGAATGTCCTCTATGTAGGAGATTTCAATAGTCACCATAATCTATGAGGATATAAGAATAATGATGACAATGGAAAAGAGCTCGTAGACTGGGCCGAAACCAACAACCTCCATTCAGTTTTCAGTGCCAAAGATAAGCCAACGTTTTTCTCAAGAAGGTGGCGTAAGGGCTACAATCCGGATCTCTGTTTTATATCAAGTAATTCACAATCACAACCTTTATCTAACTCACGCACTGTACTAGCGGACTTCCCACATAGTCAGCATCGCCCCGTTGTGATTACAGTAGGAATCGAAATACCAATGGTCGACTCAGTTCCCAGGCCACGATAGAACTCCGGCAAGGCGGAATGGACTACCTATGCAGCGGAACTCGATATGTGCATCCGCTTCATCCAACCAAAGGCTAAAAACTACCACAAATTTATAGGCCCAATGATAGCTGTAGCCAAAAAACATATCCCCCGAGGTTTCCGCAAGAAGTATATCCCTGGATGGAGTGAGGAAAGCCATTCTCTATACGAGGAATTCGAAGGCTCAGGAAACCCGGAAACTGCTGACCCTCTACTAAGATCCCTTGACGCCAGCAGAATGGACAATGGACTTCTGCTGTGGAACGCATGAACTTTGCACGTTCCGGTAGGAAAGCATGGGGTCTACTGCGGAAGCTTGGAGAATGTAACCGAAATGTCGTTGGAAATGCCTCAATAAACCCAAACCAAATAGCCAACCGCATAGTTGACGTTTCTCGTGCACCATCCGATAAAAATCACACGAGAGACGTCAAGAAATCCCTAAGAGACCTCAAACGTTCCACCCCCTCATCGTCCGAATTCTCGCACGACTTCTCTGCCGAGGAATTAGAACAGGGCCTCAAGGTTACAAAAATTGGGAAAGCAGCAGGCTTCGACGGCATCTACCCCGAATTCCTGGTTAACTGTGGTAGGGCAACCCGACTGTGGCTTGTGAAATTTTTCAATGACATCCTCAACACAGGCAGCCTACCACCAGAGTTTGAGAGAACAAAGATTGTTGCTATTCTAAAACCTGGGAAACCACAGGAGCTACCCGAGAGCTACCGACCTATAGCTTTCCTCAGCTGCTGCTATAAGCTGTTAGAAAGACTACTGTATAACCGTATATGTCCTGCAGTTGATGTACTGATCCCCGTAGAACAGGCTGGGCTTAGGAGTGGCCGTAGCTGTACTGACCAAGTCTTATCCCTGACAACCCACATCGAAGCGGGGTTTGAAAGGAGACTGAGAACATCCGTAGCGTTCATTGATCTCACTGCAGCATATGACACCATATGGAGGGAAGGCCTACTATACAAATTACTCAGAGTCATGCAATGCCTAAGAATGTGCCATTTAATTAACAACCTATTAACAAACAGACTATTCCAAGTCTTTGTTAACGATGCTAAGAGCAGTACTAGGAAACTGAACAATGGCCTCCCGCAGGGTTCGGTGCTCGCCTCACTCCTATTCAATCTCTACACAGCTGACCTACCTGAAACGAGGTGTGGAAAATTTGCATATGCAGACGACTCAGCGATTTCCTATCAGCACAAACTCAAATTACCAACTGAACATGCTTTGGATGAAGACCTCGCCAAGCTCAATGATTACTTCAAAAAATGAAGGCTGTGCCCAAGTCCGGCTAAACAGAAGTCTACTGCTTCCATCTATCGAACAGGCAAGCAAATGATACCCTGCGAGTGAAATTTGATGGCAGAATCCTTAACCACAGCAAAAACCCAAATTACTTAGGCGTGACGTTCGATCGATCACTAACATTCAATCTACATCTTAGAAACGTGGCTGGTAAACTGAGAACGCGCAATAACATCATAGCCAACTTGCTGGAACAACATGGGGAGCTACGGCGGCAACAATTCGAACAGCAGCTCTGGCCTTGGTATACTCTGTCGCAGAATATTGCTGTCCTGTTTGGATCGACAGTGTGCACACTACAAAAGTAGATGTGCAACTATACCAAACAATGAGACTGATTACTGGAACTATACGGTCAACACCAACGCGCTGGCTCCCAGTGCTCAGTAATATCACACCACCGGATATTCGACGAACTGCGGCTCTCATCAGAGAATATAAGAAAATCATGGCTAACGCAGACCTACCAATCCATACCGATATCCCTTACCTAGCAAGACAATATTATCGGCTCAAATCAAGACATCCAACCATCCGATCAGCATTAGAGTCGAATGAAAACTTTCATGCGACTAATAAATGGATTACCATATGGGCAGAAACTGCAGGAGACCACTACATTCAACTAGATGACCCAACGCAGTGTTTCAACGGATCTGACCTGCCACGCCGACTATGGTTAAAGCTCAACCGAGTTAGAACAGGTTGCGGGAAATGTGCTGATTCCTTACACAAATGGGGCAGGGCAGAATCCCCACAATGTGATTGTGGATCTCCGCGGCAAACTATCCGCCACATCATATCAGAATGTCCTAACCGTTCCTACGATTACGACCTTGAAGATTTTATGAAAGCCACACCAGAGTCAATTGAATGACTACGCAATTTGGATGTAGACATATAGTTTGTCATAATAATTATGTTTGTCCTTATATATCTGAAGTTTCTCTGTTTATATTTAAAATTTCTCTGTTTATACGTATTCTGTATTTTATATTCTTTCTTTCATGTACATTGCACTGTAACCCCATACGCTAAATAAATGAATTTACTTCTTGCCTTTTTTTGCGCTTGACACTGCCAGGTTCCTCATATCTTTCTTTAACACTCCGAAAACTCTCTGACTCTAGACCATGAATCAGGATATCGAACTGCATTCATTCTACTGGCTAATATACAATTTCTGTCATGTTTATGTTTCCGAAGTCATGATTATTATGAATATTGAAAATTAGGGTTGAAATGCGTCTAGAAATTTGGTAATTTCGGGTCCCATTTTGGAGCCATTTTTAAGAAAAGGGAAAAAATATATTTAAATATAGGTTATTGATAAGAGCAAAACAGGGAAGTGATTTCCAACAAAAGTCTCAATCCGCCCACTCCTAGGCTATAGTCACTGAGGTAGGGATGTGATTTTCCATGAGGTCTCAATCTGCCTACTCCTCAGGTGTTGTCACTTAGGGAATAAAATGATTTCCAACCGAGGTCTCAATCTGCCTTGTCCTAGATTGTAGTCACTTAGGTGGGGTTCAGGATTCTGTAACACGTCACTGGGGTCTCAATCTGCCTACTCCCCAGGTTTCGCCACTAGCTTTCTCTAAGGTCTCTGAATCTTCCTATTCCTTCGAGGAAACTGAGGATCAGAGGGTGGATGTGGAGTATTCAACCTAGGTGAATTCAGTATAGCGGAACTTTGGGCACGGCTTGGTTTGGCAGTAAGCCGAGAAAGTAGATGTTTCTGAGTATTGGGTAGTCTGCGTCCATCATCGCGTTTGTTGAGGCAGTTCGGGCGCATCTCGATCTCAAGGGCTTCACGAATGACCCTCGCTTGCAGTGTTCTCTCGGGGCAATGGTCCTGGTGTGGTCAATATCCATTCTGTGGCAGGTCTCTTCATAGTGCTTGAGATTGCCGACGAAGGGTCTAAGTGTCGGACAGCAAGTTGATGTTCGTTAACTCGACTGGTGACTCTCCTGTTAGTTTGTCCTATATAAGTCCCAGGGCATTCGGAATACAATATTCCATATATTCCTTGAGACTCATTAGGTATGTTATCTTTAGGAGACCTGAGTAAATCAGAGATTCTATTATTTGCGGTGAAATAGGTTTTAAAGTCGCGTTTCCCTAACATTCTGCCAGTTTTGATAAAAAAAAATCTAGATGCGGTTCAACTCGAACTTTCAATATTCATATATTTATTATATATATATATATATATATATATATGTTATAATAATCTCATTTGTTTAATGGTTTTTCATTGTTATGACCTCCATGTCGGAATTCCGACTTGTATGTTGGAATTCCGACTTGTATCTCGGAATTCCGACTTATAAGTCGGAATTCCGAAATACAAGTCGGAATTCCGACTTGTAAGATACAAGTCGGAATTCCGACTTAAAGTCGGAATTGAAAATAAAAAGTGTGGCACTTCTACGCCTTCGTACATATGAGACTTCCGAGATACAAGTCGGAATTCCGACTTATAAGTCGGAATTCTAAAATAAAAAAAGGACTTCCGAGATACAAGTCGGAATTCCGACTTGTAAGTCGGAATTGTAAAATAAAAAAAAGTGTGGCACTTCTACGCCTTCGTACATATGAGACTTCAAAAGAAACTGTGAAAGTTAAAATTGGTGATGGAAGAATATTAGAAGCAACAAAAGTGGGTAATATTGAAGCCTATTTCCTAGTATATGGTAAAAAATCAGAAGTAAATTCAACAAATATTTTTTATGTAAAAGAAATTAAGGCAAATTTACTAAATTGCACAAAAATCACTAAAAAAAATTCAATTGTGTCTAAAGGAAGACTGTCAAAAATATATAACTCATATGGAAAGGTTATAGCTGTTGCTATTAAAGATGAAAGACTGTATAAGATTAAATGTTATGTTAATGAAGCAATGCTGGAAGCAAATGTTATGTTAATGAAGCAATGCTGGAAGCAAATGTTAGTAAAAGCAACATGACTACAAAAGAAAAACTGCATCGTACATTGGGACATATAAATTTTAATAATTTGGAAATAATGTGCAAAAATGAAGCTTCAGATGGACTACCTTAAGAGATTGAATCAGAATATTTAAAGTGTGCCATATGTATTCAAAATAAAATGCATAACTTACCTTTTGATAATAACCGTGGAAAAGCAGAGAATATATTACAGATAGTACATACAGATTCCACATCAAACAACAGGACATCATGGCGAAACATATTTTTTGAGTTTTATAGATGACTATAGCAATTAATCAAAGTTTATTGTATCCGAACAAAAGATGAAGTATACGATTGCTTGGTGCAGTATGTAAATGAAGTACAAAATCTCACTCATAAAACGATAAAAGAATTGCGATGTGATAATGGTAAAGAGTATATAAATGCAAGAGTTTGCAAAAGAGAAGGGAATAATAATTAAACCTTGTCAGACTATTCCAAGTCTTTGTTAACGATGCTAAGAGCAGTACTAGGAAACTGAACAATGGCCTCCCGCAGGGTTCGGTGCTCGCCTCACTCCTATTCAATCTCTACACAGCTGACCTACCTGAAA
Source organism: Gonioctena quinquepunctata (assembly GCA_018342105.1). NCBI lineage: Eukaryota > Metazoa > Arthropoda > Insecta > Coleoptera > Chrysomelidae > Gonioctena > Gonioctena quinquepunctata. Next base: position 97,397 of record JAFIRS010004068.1, read on the forward strand.
CGTGGTGTGGAAAATTTGCATATGCAGACGACTTAGCGATTTCCTATCAGCACAAACTCAAATTACCAACTGAACATGCTTTGGATGAAGACCTCGCCAAGCTCAATGATTACTTCAAAAAATGAAGGCTGTGCCCAAGTCCGGCTAAACAGAAGTCTACTGCTTCCATCTATCGAACAGGCAAGCAAATGATATAGCTGTTGCTATTAAAGATGGAAGACTGTATAAGATTAAATGTTATGTTAATGAAGCAATGCTGGAAGCAAATGTTATGTTAATGAAGCAATGCTGGAAGCAAATGTTAGTAAAAGCAACATGACTACAAAAGAAAAACTGCATCGTACATTGGGACATATAAATTTTAATAATTTGGAAATAATGTGCAAAAATGAAGCTTCAGATGGACTACCTTAAGAGATTGAATCAGAATATTTAAAGTGTGCCATATGTATTCAAAATAAAATGCATAACTTACCTTTGATAATAACCGTGGAAAAGCAGAGAATATATTACAGATAGTACATACAGATTCCACATCAAACAACAGGACATCATGGCGAAACATATTTTTTGAGTTTTATAGATGACTATAGCAAATTAATCAAAGTATATTGTATCAGAACAAAGATGAAGTATCCGATTGCTTGGTGCAGTATGTAAATGAAGTACAAAATCTCACTCATAAAACGATAAAAGAATTGCGATGTGATAATGGTAAAGAGTATATAAATGCAAGAGTTTGCAAAAGAGAAGGGAATAATAATTAAACCTTGTCAGACTATTCCAAGTCTTTGTTAACGATGCTAAGAGCAGTACTAGGAAACTGAACAATGGCCTCCCGCAGGGTTCGGTGCTCGCCTCACTCCTATTCAATCTCTACACAGCTGACCTACCTGAAACGTGGTGTGGAAAATTTGCATATGCAGACGACTTAGCGATTTCCTATCAGCACAAACTCAAATTACCAACTGAACATGCTTTGGATGAAGACCTCGCCAAGCTCAATGATTACTTCAAAAAATGAAGGCTGTGCCCAAGTCCGGCTAAACAGAAATCTACTGCTTCCATCTATCGAACAGGCAAGCAAATGATACCCTGCGAGTGAAATTTGATGGCAGGATCCTTAACCACAGCAAAAACCCAAATTACTTAGGCGTGACGTTCGATCAATCACTTACATTCAATCTACATCTTAGAAACGTGGCTGGTAAACTGAGAACGCGCAATAACATCATAGCCAACTTGCTGGAACAACATGGGGAGCTACGGCGGCAACACTTCGAACAGCAGCTCTGGCCTTGGTATACTCTGTTGCAGAATATTGCTGTCCTGTTTGGATCGACAGTGTGCACACTACAAAAGTAGATGTGCAACTATACCAAACAATGAGACTGATTACTGGAACTATACGGTCAACACCAACGCGCTGGCTCCCAGTGCTCAGTAATATCACACCACCGGATATCCGACGATCTGCGGCTCTCATCAGAGAATATAAGAAAATCATGGCTAACGCAGACCTACCAATCCATACCGATATCCCATACCTAGCAAGACAATATTATCGGCTCAAATCAAGACATCCAACCATCCGATCAGCATGAGAGTCGAATGAAAACTTTCATGCGACTAATGAATGGATTACCATATGGGCAGAAACTGCAGGAGACCACTACATTCAACTAGATGACCCAACGCAGTGTTTCAACGGATCTGACCTGCCACGCCGACTATGGTCAAAGCTCAACCGAGTTAGAACAGGTTGCGGGATATGTGCTGATTCCTTACACAAATGGGGCAGGGCAGAATCCCCACAATGTGATTGTGGATCTCCGCGGCAAACTATCCGCCACATCATATCAGAATGTCCTAACCGTTCCTACGATTACGACCTTGAAGATTTTATGAAAGCCACACCAGAGTCAATTGAATGGCTACGCAATTTGGATGTAGACATATAGTTTGTCATAATAATTATGTTTGTCCTTATATATCTGAAGTTTCTCCGTTTATATTTAAAATTTCTCTGTTTATACGTATTCTGTATTTTATATTCTTTCTTTCATGTACATTGCACTGTAGCCCCATACGCTAAATAAATGAATTTACTTCTTGCCTTTTTTTGCGCTTGACACTGCCAGGTTCCTCATATCTTTCTTTAACACTCCGAAAACTCTCTGACTCTAGACCATGAATCAGGATATCGAACTGCATTCATTCTACTGGCTAATATACAATTTCTGTCATGTTTATGTATATATATATATATATATATATATATATATATATATATATATATATATATATATGGGTTCGGATAGGTTTCCGAAGTCATGATTATTATGAATATTGAAAATTAGGGTTGAAATGCGTCTAGAAATTTGGTAATTTCGGGTCCCATTTTGGAGCCATTTTTAAGAAAAGGGAAAATATATATTTAAATATAAGTTATTGATAAGAGCAAAAGAGGGAAGTGATTTCCAACAAAAGTCTCAATCTGCCCACTCCTAGGCTATAGTCACTGAGGTAGGGATGTGATTTTCCATGAGGTCTCAATCTGCCTACTCCTCAGGTGTTGTCAATTAGGGAATAAAATGATTTCCAACCGAGGTCTCAATCTGCCTTGTCCTAGATTGTAGTCACTCAGGTGGGGTTCAGGATTTTGTAACTCGTCACTGGGGTCTCAATCTGCCTACTCCCCAGGTTTCGCCACTAGCTTTCTCTAAGGTCTCTGAATCTTCCAATTCCTTCGAGGAAACTGAGGATCAGAGGGTGGATGTGGAGTATTTAACCTAGGTGGATTCAGTATAGCGGAAATTTGGGCACGGCTTGGTTTGGCAGTAAGCCGAGAAAGTGGATGTTTCTAAGTATTGGGTAGTCTGCGTCCATCATCGCGTTTGTTGAGGCAGTTCGGGCGCATCTCGATCTCAAGGGCTTCACGAATGACCCTCGCTTGCAGTGTTCTCTCGGGGCAATGGTCCTGGTGTGGTCAATATCCATTCTGTGGCCGGTCTCTTCATAGTGCTTGAGATTGCCGACGAAGGGTCTAAGTGTCGGACAGCAAGTTGATGTTCGTTAACTCGACTGGTGACTCGCCTGTTAGTTTGTTCTATATAAGTCCTAGGGCATTCGGAATACAATATTCCATATATTCCTTGAGACTCATTAGGTATGTTATCTTTAGGAGACCTGAGTAAATCAGAGATTCTATTATTTGCGGTGAAATACATTCTGCCAGTTTTGATTAAAAAAAATCTAGATGCGGTTCAACCCGAACTTTCAATATTCATATATTTATATATATATATATATATATATATATGTTATAATAATTTCATTTGTTTAATGTTTTTTCATTGTTATGACCTCCATGTCGGAATTCCGACTTGTATGTCGGAATTCCGACTTGTATCTCGGAATTCCCAAGTCGGAATTCCGACTTACAAGTCGGAATTCCGACATACAAGTCGGAATTCCGACTTACAAGTCGGAATTCCGAGATACAAGTCGGAATTCCGAGATACAAGTCGGAATTCCGACTTGTAAGTCGGAATTGTAAAATAAAAAAAAGTGTGGCACTTCTACGCCTTCGTACATATGAGACTTCAAAAGAAACTGTGAAAGTTAAAATTGGTGATGGAAGAATATTAGAAGCAACAAAAGTGGGTAATATTGAAGCCTATTTCCTAGTATATGGTAAAAAATCAGAAGTAAATTCAACAAATATTTTTTATGTAAAAGAAATTAAGGCAAATTTACTAAATTGCACAAAAATCACTAAAAAAAATTCAATTGTGTCTAAAGGAAGACTGTCAAAAATATATAACTCATATGGAAAGGTTATAGCTGTTGCTATTAAAGATGAAAGACTGTATAAGATTAAATGTTATGTTAATGAAGCAATGCTGGAAGCAAATGTTATGTTAATGAAGCAATGCTGGAAGCAAATGTTAGTAAAAGCAACATGACTACAAAAGAAAAACTGCATCGTACATTGGGACATATAAATTTTAATAATTTGGAAATAATGTGCAAAAATGAAGCTTCAGATGGACTACCTTAAGAGATTGAATCAGAATATTTAAAGTGTGCCATATGTATTCAAAATAAAATGCATAACTTACCTTTTGATAATAACCGTGGAAAAGCAGAGAATATATTACAGATAGTACATACAGATTCCACATCAAACAACAGGACATCATGGCGAAACATATTTTTTGAGTTTTATAGATGACTATAGCAACTTAATCAAAGTTTATTGTATCCGAACAAAAGATGAAGTATATGATTGCTTGGTGCAGTATGTAAATGAAGTACAAAATTTCACTCATAAAACGATAAAAGTATTGCGATGTGATAATGGTAAAGAGTATATAAATGCAAGAGTTTGCAAAAGAGAAGGGAATAATAATTAAACCTT